>SRMA01025243.1:807063-1092903 GCA_007224835.1 Danionella cerebrum
ATTAAGTAATAATAAAATGCTTGCCACAGCATTCGTGTTATCGTATGTCCCAACCAGGATTCGAACCCCGGTCTCCCATGTGAAGGACGACAGCAAAACAAATGCACTATATCCTACATTTAGAAAATCCCACCATACTTTACATATATTACCACTATATGTATGACCATTTTAAGTAACACTAAAATGCCTGCCATAGCATTCATGTTGTCATATGCCCCATCCAGGATTCGAACCCCGGTCTCCCATGTGAAGGATGGCAGCATCACCACTATACCATATCCTACATATAACATAACCCACCATACTATACATATATTACCACTACACCTTTGGGTAAAAAATTATCGTAATTTAATGTCATATAACAATTCGCTCGTTGTTTAATTTACAGCCTCAAATGATAAGCTTTGATACAGAACCGGGCTTTAAAAAATGGAATTTTTTTGTCTTTTAAACTGTTTTTTTTTTATCTATTTACTCATATGTAGATTACACTGGCTATTTGCGGTGGCCAAAATTAACACAAACAATGGAAATAACTAATTACTGAAGTAGTAACAGTTTTGTTGCAAAGCATCATTTTGTGGTGACATTTAACTAAATCTTGTGTTGCGAAAACTGCTGAAAAAAAAACTATAAAACCATACCCAAAAATAATAGAAAATCCAATGGATGTACTGGTTATAATGGAAATTGTATTGGTTGTTATGGCAAGTATAACAGTGTCTGCTGCTTTGTGACCAAAACAAACTACAGTAAGGAATTTTGTAATAGTTTAATTTGAAAAAAGTCAATGGTTATAAATGTATATATAATGGAAACCATTAGAATTTCTCTGATAGTTTGTATATGGCTTTGACTGCGTGTGTTTAGCAAGGTAGGTTAGCATAGCACGCATCATACACAAGAAAGCTACAAAGCTAAGAGTAGCGCTAAACCTCATAATGACATGCACACCTTAAATCAATCAGAGAGAACATTGTAACCTGCATACCTTTATCTTTTCCCAGTTTCTCCTCATCTTCTTTTCTTTTTTTTCCTAAATTGGGCACCTGACAGCTGTGGTCTTTTTCTCTCCATCGTTGTTTACTTTGTGATCAACATTCAACAGATTCCACATCCCCAACGCTGTCACTCACGACCAGAGGTCAATCATCATCGATTTTATTACATATTAATTTTCATTAGCATTTTACACAATTAACTAAAAATGTGCTAATTTAGTTTATATTTGTAGAAATGTGTGCGTTATTTGTAAGAAAGTCACTTGTCACTGTCAGAGTCCCCCCCCCCCAACCTACATTTGGGAGAGGTGAATTGTCCCCTAGGCCCACTTCTCTCGCCTCAGCAGCAGGGGCGGAGCCGGCACAGGTATCACAATAAAAAAAATGCAGCCCGTGCAGCTGCCCCGTTCGTCTAGAACCGCCACTGTGCCTAAAACCGCCACTGAACAGCATCAAAAAGTAGAATATATTCACCAACATTGAATTACCCTTTACAGTGTATTTTATGTTTGGTCATACATTTTTTTAATACATATATAACTTTTTCAAATAAATTTTAAGCCATTAACAGTGCATGTTGTCCTAAAGTGAGACTTGGTAGAGTGGAACATTGGATTATGAGATTTACACATGCTTCACGAGACAAAAATGTACCGGAAATTCATCTTGTTATGAACATTAATTTTATTCTGTGCGTTACATGTTGAATTTGAACAATACTTGCTGTGATGGTAATTTAGTTGCTTGTGTTTAGCTTTCCTGTCAAATATTTGAACTGAAAGAACAAGTCCTACAGAGGGTTACATTTTTGCACTTCTTTGATTAATCGCTCAGTGCTTTGGTTCGTGTTGGTTGTGCTCATGGTGGAGACAATCAGATATGAATAACATCATTCTGGAAATGCTGTGCTAAGAAATTGATCAATCATAGTTTCATCTTTCTGACGAATCAGTGAGCTTAACAACTGACCAGTCAGAAATCAACAGGAAACAGCTCATCACCTTAACCAGCTATTAGAGCCTTTACCAAATAAGTGAGAAATAGTAGTATTAAATAATTATGAACATGGTGGACAAGCTCCAAAAAACATGTCGGTGGAAAATCAGCAATAGTCTGCCTGGAACACTTGCGTTAGACGGCGTCTAGGAGTAATGTAATATCCTTTCAGACGGGACCATAGGTGAGAGAAGAAACGTAGATTGAACTAGGTTCAAATCATCCATTTGGGCAGCAATAGAAAGCAAAACCCTGAACACCCAATTTTAGGACATAGAACAGGGCTTTAGGACCTAGAATTAAAAGGAAACATTTAAAATAGAGAGAGGGTGAAGTTTGCATTGGCTAGTTTTGAAAATATAACGCAGTAAACAACAAAGTAACACTTGCATGTTCTGCAAAATTATGTGTGAATAGACAAGAATCTTATTTATAAGGGGGTGAATTGATAAAAAAAAAAAAGTAAAATCACAGCCCAAGGTTCCACAATACATTTACAAGGTTCTTCGAGATGATTTGTGTAAATGTCAATTTTGCAAAGCTTTGTACATACACCGACAATAAAAAGCATCAGCAATAAATATACAATTACAAAATATACTCATTTAATGGTCACAGAGAGGAAGGGGCGTGGCTCAATCTGTCCTGGAAGTTCATTGGTGGGTTTGGTTAATGAGGGTTACTCTTGCCAAGTGATGATTTGATTTAGTCTCTGTGCGCGCTCAGTTGGCCGAGTCGATTTTCTCTTGTTGCCGTTTCATAATTTCCTGTAATTCAGAGTCTCCTCGACTCTTCTGCAAGAGAAATGGGAAAAAAACAATGAGAGGATCTGAAATGTCAACAGTATATAGTCCTAATTGTAAGACAACCGCAAAAAATTGCATTATAGTTTACTTCCTATTTGTATGGTTTGTTTTTTCCAACTTGAGGATGTTTAAGATGTTTTTGGAAGTGTTTGGAGGCAACTTTTCCAAGTGGTAAAACAATCAATTAAAGTACCATGCTGGAATTAGATCCTGAGAGTGGCCCCCTTAGAATTTAGAACGTTGTGGCACAAACATTGTGCTTATTTTTCATTTGTAAGAACTATTTATACGTGTAAGAACTATTCATCGCCCACCATGCACGATGGCCAGTGTGTGATTGCAATACCTCTAGCTGTGACTTTTGGACTGTGATCTGGCTGAAGACACGTGAGCCCTCATCTCCACACACAGCCTTCAGATGATCCTTATTCAGGGAGAAGAGCTGAGCCCCCGTCAGGATGCCCAGACGATCCACCGTCCTGACCAAGAGACAATTAAAAGTCCATTACTAAGTGGTTTGTTGTAAGCCTGCCTGCCTACCCACACTGGTTCTATATGATGTATTGGTTTTAATGGGGTATGAATACACTCTGATCATATAGATATATTTTCCACCAACTATTTATATAACCAATGAAAGAAAAAAAAAATTCATGGTTTTCAGAAAGCAAAGCTAAGGAGGCTACAGTCCAATTTGATTTCTAATCCAGCATTTATTGTCATCCTCCCACTAGGGGGCAGCGCTAATATTTCATCAAGTCCTCTCTTTTACTCTAATTGATGGAGAGAGGTTGATTTATAACATTTCTCCTGCTCCTCAGTTAAAATGTGAGTAAAAGATAATTGTGTACAAGTAAATATTAAACAAAACCATCTTAAAGAAGTTTCAGAAGTGACTAGAAACACCATCACTAACAAACAAATAAGACTTCAATTCCAAGGCGATATATCCCAGTAGTATCCCAGTGACGATTTTGTATTGCGACATATTGTTACACCCCTAAATGGTAAAATTACCCAATTTAGGACCATTAATGTCTACAAAATAGCTTGCATCCGAAATCCAAATAAAAAAAAAAATCTCAAATGGTAGATCTTTCATAAACCAAGCATTGTTGACGTGGAGAAGAAATTAAGATACTTTACTTGGTACACACACTAAATACCATTGACGCATGGAAAGCAATTGATATTTTTGTTTACTTACGGTTTGGAGAAGCCCTTGGCGTTGAGCCATGTGGTGACCTCTGCTGGACTGGAGTCGAATGTGAGCGGTGCTGCTGACTGACGCACAACCTTGAAGTTCCTGCTGGGCTGATGGATCTTGTTACTGCTGATCAACATCAACAGCTCGTCGTTCACCTTATCCATCTGATGTGTGTGACCTGAACACAAGTCAAGAGACAAGTATCCCCAGAACGTAAAGCTAAAAATTCTCAATGGTTTATTAGAGCGTATGGTTAACAGTAGAGTGGAACAATCTCAACTCCCACCATCTTTATCGCTCCCCTGCGAGCCGGAGGGAGACTGTCCTCGAAATGACTGTCAACAAATCAAATGAAGAGTCACAAAAGGTGTTAAATTCCAGCACTGCATGGATCAGAGTATTGTAGTGGAAGTTTACCGGGCTGTATGGAGGCTCGATCGTGGCCTGTGGATCCTCCAGCTTAACCACATCGAGAATATTATAGGGGACGTACCCGGCCTGACCGCTTCTGTTCCTCAGCTTCCACCACTGCTTATCATCCTCCAGCACCTGCAATGAATCAACACATTTTTGCGGGCTGTTTTTAAGACATCGAGCCAGGAATCTTTACAGGAATCAATTTTACTTTCTTATTTTTCCCAATTTTTAATCACATTTTCATCATAAAAGATAACAAACTCTTTTAAAGTAAAATGTGATGCTGTTTCATCTTGTGTCTTTCAGTATATCCATGTTTTACAACCACATTTTTATTATAAACACGTCTTACCTCCAGAACTTCATCCTGAAGCACAGACAGCTCGTTGGCATTTCGTGCCACGAAGTGGTAGCGGATCTTTGCATACTTCCGAGAAGCGGCTGATGAGAAGGACCTGTAGAGGGTTTTGTTTGTTTTTTTTTGCCAAATTAAGAGCTTATAGTAAGAATAGATCATTCTAAAACAATCCTTAAAAAGTTTATAACACAACAGACCTGTTTAAAGTGAACCCTTGCGATACGCCTTTCAAAATTTGTCATTTTTTTGTCATTTTTTTGTCATTTTTCAATTGCTTTTTAAAAATTTGCTTCAGAAAAAAATCCACATCGAAGCTTTGCACATTTTACTGCACCAAAAACTAAATGCTAACTATTTGCAGAAAAATCTGAAATTACGTTCAAGATGAAAAAAAAAACACCACTCACCCATTGGAAGAGAGGGATGACTGTGATCCAAAGATCTGACATCAGAGAGAAAGAAAAGATCAAGCTACATAAGGTTCAAGAACAGATTTAGGATCAATTAACTTTCTCTCAGATCAGATTTCTTTGTGCATTTATTCACATGTTTTAATATCAGATTCAAGTCCAGAAAGATCAAACAAAAACTGCAGAATCTTTTCAAATATGATTCAATGACTGAGGTTTAAGAAGATTTCATATAAAACACTGCTTTATTTAGCTTAAACATTAGCGATGCTATTAGCTAAATACATGCTGCTTTGAGAACGGAGAAGATTGGAAGAAGCTTTGTCACCCTCAGGATCTGGACAGCAAAAGGGGAGAACCTACTTGTACTGCTTTATTAAAGCAACTTGTATCTTCCTGTTCTATCTGACACAATAGGAATCTAAATATTCTTTCTATTACACGCAATCAGTCAAGCAAAGGGATATACGCAACTAGCTACTCATTTTATCAATGCCTGCTGAGTGGTTTTCTATTTAGAATACATTATTCATACAAATTGTACCTTTGTAGCACAGAAAATGTTTAGGTAAAGGTGTTTCATACCTCAACATTGCAACTGCTTACAATAAGAAATATAAATAAGTAAATGCTGATGCCACATCTCTCTTTTTAGCGACTCAATTCTTTTTTTAAGTTCATTTTCACCTTGGCTACAAGGGGCAGATGTGCACCCCATCAATAATTTTGAGTTTCTGTCTGTTTATTTGAATTTTTGTACATTTTTAGGCATTTTACCTAGTAAATCACTCTAGTTTGTTTTAACTTTCCTTTGTTTTCATCAAACTGGAGGTTCTTTGTTTTAGAACACACAATAAACTTTTTTATTTTTGTATGTTTGGTGGTATGGAGCCCTGCATGTTCTTCACAAGCTCAAACTTAACTAATTAATGATTCGCAGCTACAGTCACCATCCCAAGTTTGGGATCGTAGCTACATTTCAGTTAGAACTAAATTATTACGCATTTGTGGAGTTTGAATGGGTGAAGGATGAAGCACCTCTTTGCTCCTGTATTCAGGCTGGATAGGAGATTTAGGCTGCATAGGAGATTTGGGCAACGGGACACTCTCTGTTTCCCATGGCGAAGAGCGAAATAATTCCACAGCTGGCTCCCACCCATTCCTGAACTTTGGGATGTACAGAGGCGCACACTGGTCTCTCGGCCAATCAGCTCTGAAATACACAAAACAGAAAATAAACAGTCAGAATTATTTAATTACATTTCTAGATACATGCATCGTAATATGTGTTATTAATAGTAATAATGTATTACTTATATATGGATAATATATGACTTAAGGTGATTCTTGGTGGTGACCGAGCTGCAGAAACAGGAATATTCTAATCAATGCTGACCTAGGCCTGGTCCACCCGTCTCCCAGCAGCTCAAAGATAGTCATTTCTTTGGGAGTCAAGTGACCCCTCAGGAAGTCCACAGTATCTCGGGACAGATGAGGAGAGAGGACAGCCCGTGCCAGCTCTGGACTGCCACAGCTCTGTAGAATCTGAGAGCAAATGGAACCATTACCACTGCTAGCTAAAGCAGCCTGAAACTAACGTCCTATGATTTTCTCAAAAATTGTACTAATTTTTTAATAACAAAAAAACAAAAACAATTACGTTATAAAACTAGCATGAAAAGCATAGATTTCGTTTGCTCTACATTAACTGCTACTATTGTTTGTTTCATTTAAGCCCTCAGGGGTGGTATCGGTTTAAACCTCAACAGAATTTCAGACAAACAACTGAGCTTTAGAAAAAATGTAATAACGAATTTGAATATTTAATGCAGCAACGTCTGCTAATTACATGATCAAAACGAACCAAAACACACATTTTTGTAAAGTACCAATGTCTAACGTCATTTCTATACGTATGATTTTAATGAACGCCTAAAAGTAATATAAAACAGCATTCTAAATCAAAAAGACTGGGACTTTAAGAATAGACTCTAAGGAGGACAGATTATTCCTCCTATAGAATGTATGAATTTACATCATTTTCCCACCAGGCCACGCCCCTTTCACTGAGACTGAGCCAAGCAAAACAAGCGTTACATGGCTGTGTTTAATACGAAAATGTGAAAAGACTAAAGTTTAAAAAAAAAAAAACTTACCAGATCATCATTTTAATCAAAAGATTTTGCTAGAAATTGGAATTTCTGACATTCACATGTTTAAGACAACAAGTACACAAAACAATGTTAAAATGTGTACTTTGAAGTGGGATATTAAGAATTAAAGTGATGATTTTTTTATAGTGCTCCACAGTTTGTCTCATTTAAAAAAAAATGAGTGCCTTAAGTTATCACTTTTTTTTTATTTAATATAAATTCATATAAAGACCCTAAGCATTTAATTTTACAACAGGCAAAAATGGTGATCTGAAATATGAAATGACGACATTATGCAAGTAAAACTCATTTTCACCGCAAGGGCATGATTAAACTTTATGCCACTCACTCCATGACTTCCGGGTACTGTGACATCATATGCACACCCTCTATAGCTCACAATATTTTTTATTTAAGAGAAGTTTTAAATTATTTAATTTCATAACAATAATTCTAATAATAATAATAATTTATTTTAGGGTGTTTCGTAACACTTAAGGTCCCGGTACAGTTGAAAAAGCATTAAAAATGAGTGTCAAACAAAACAAATTTAAAGTTTTTAAATAAGGTAAGTTTTTGCTTCAATTTCTGTGAAATTTCACAATAAAGTTTGGTAAAATAAATAAAAAGCATTGAGAAGTTGACATTCTCACCATCTCCAGTGGCCCAAAGAGGAAGTGCACCAGCTCTGATGCGCTGGGGTTCTGGATGTGTTTCTGCAGTTTGGCCTGTAGAGGACGCAAGCACACCATCACACACTTCATGCTTGATCTTCAAACAAAACATTCAGCCTACAGATAAAATGTAACTTTTTTAATAAGATGTTAAGTTATTAAAGATTTTATAACTTCCGCCCTGGCAACAACTTTAATTCCAAACGGTAAGAGATGGAAAGCCCACCAGTAGATTGAACGAGAGTTTCATTTTCTGCAGACAGTCAATGAACTCCCCTTCTGATGGAGGCTTAGCACGTAGCGTTAGCATGCCCTCTGAAATGCAAACACACAGATAACAGTGATAACAGATGAATAAATCACACAATTGTTTTACATTTATTTCAGCAGAACGTTCAGAAAATAATCACGCTAGCAAATATTCCAATATGCCAAACAACAGCAATATAAACAATGTGTAAACAGCCAATCAGAATTAGGCATTCCAATTAAAGGTTTATCAGCCAATCAGGATCCAGCGCTCAACATTGCTGTATTACAATATTACAAAGAGTTTTGGAGAAAAAAAAAAGCATTTGTACCTGCTGGTCCTCTTTTCTTGTTTTTCTTACTCCTGTTGCGCTGGTTGAGCTGCGCAAAAGCCTCTGCCGCTTTATGAAGCCGTGCAACAAAGATCTCAATGTCGTCCAGAGCGCAGTTCAGGATTTGCTAAACCCCACACAGAAGCACGTGTCAAAATGTACAGTGTTGATCTGACGCGTTCCATGTGCGGATATTTAGTATTACGCACCACATCCTTCTCGATCCGCTGGGCCAGTTGCATATTTGACTCGGGATCCTGCATCGATAATTCTTCTAAGAACAGAAAAACCTTTCATTAAAAACATAAATGTCAAGCATTGTATGACTGTGTCGGGTGCAAGGGCCACCTTTTATGTCAGTAGTTGCGACTCTGCCTTTGACGCCTGGAGCTTGATTCATTTCAGAGGGAGGGATGATGGTTTCTCTTTGGCGTTTCATCTTTTCTTGGTTCAATCTGACACGTAAGGGTTACAATTTCAATTTATCCAGTGATCGCAACTTCAGACAGCAATTCCCTCAAATAAGCCGCTTTTTTTTTCCTTAGAAAATGACCCCTGTGGCTTATTAAACTTTTTTACAGGCTCAAATCATCCAAATGGTGTTTTCTACAGGAAATGCATTATTGACGCTGGGAAATGGACAGAGGAAGACACAAGTAAAGAGTGGAAACTCAGTGCTATGTGAGGTTTGGATGTGAAAATCATTTGCCAAAACTAGTCACCTATGAAAAGTGCATCAGAGAGAAAATTTTCAAAAGGTTGAACTACTGCACCATAAGAATGAAAACACCAGGTCGAGCACAAAACTGCTCTGAGATTAAAGTGACCAAAGCTGTATTTCAATCCACCTATTTTATGTGCATTTTGGAATATTGCATAAAGAACAATGAATGGAAATGGCAAGACGCGCATACATTTTCATAAACTACGATGGAAACGCATTTACTGAATAAATCCCAATGCAATACAATGGCAATGGGTTTTACTGTTCAAAGTGGTTTGGGATTATCATCACCTCTCAGAACCGTGTTAATTGGGTCCGTTCCCAAAAAGCAGTCTCCTGCCTCCCGCCATGAGTTTACTGCATTTCGCCTACATATATAAAGACCCTCTCCAAATGCAGCAACTTACTTTTGATATTTCGCACCAGTTTATCAGGAAGTGACGATTTTGTTCTCTTGGACTCTAAATGGATCTCTGGATGGAAACATGGCTACTGAGAGAGAAGACAAAGAGACTGCGGAAGTCTGTGGAAAGTATTTTCTGAGGATTTAAGTGCATTAGAGGACGATATCAATAAAGGGCGTTTCTGTAGGCGACTGTACTAATGCTGCCATTTTACAGGCCTTCAACTGGGAAATAAAGTATTAATTTAAATATAATGTTGTTAAAATCTTTCAATTTTACCACATTTCTGTTTAAATGCTAAAAGTTTAGTGTGGCATGTTAATGTACACATTCCAATTCATATTCAAGTGTGCTCAAGTCAAGAAATTACGATAATAATTTTGGCCAAATGAAGAATTTCTGTTGCCTTAATGCAAACTGATGCCCTCAGGTGGTACTATAGATTTAAAAATCCCTACTTTTCAACCAAACAAATTAAGTTTCATGAAAATGGTGGAGAATGAGGGCAGCGTTGAATAATTTGATCAGGTTGAATCCACTCAAAAAGTTCTGCCTAGCTAAATATATCTGATAATAAGCTTAGCAACACACTTGGAACATAAACACACATCACATACTCGTCCCCTGTGTTGAGGGTTCATTGAATCATAGTATGATAGGTTAATGAGTTATTTACAAGCTCTCAGCATCTTTAACACTCTGAGACTCACTTCAGCGTCTGCGGCCGCATCTTCTTCCCTCGTGTGTTGTCTCCCAGAGCGCTATCAATATCAGCATGCACCATCTCCGCCTAGGACGCCAACAAACAGCTCCAATCAAACCAGCTCTGGAATGGTTTCACACAACCCTCAACTTTTGTTTTGTTTTTTTTTTATATTCAATTTCAAAAAGGAAGGTTATTTGTAATAAATGGTAAAGTAGAGCTATAACCAACATGTCAAACAAGCATGCATTTTCAGATTGAGAGAGTGGAAGTTTGAGATGCATTTGCTGCTGTTGTTTCGTGAATCTGACCTCGACCTCGTCGCAGTAGAAGAAGTGAATGTCAGGCTTGTGCTGCTCATTGTCCTGGCAAATGATTAGAAGTACTGAGGGATAGCGCGTCTGTTTCAGCAGCGTCTGACAGTGATGCACGGTAGCTAATGGAAAGTTCTCCAGCTCTTCCTTAGAGAGAGAAAGAGAATCTATTTCACTTTTAACTTATTCATTTACAAAGTGCATCAAACTGTACATAAGGAACTAACAAAACATTACTGTAGATATAAAACATTTGAAAAGCATTTGCATACTAAAACATTTTTAACAAAAACAAACTTAGCCCCCAAAATTGCTACGGTGCATGCATCAATCACACCGGCAGTTTTGAATTAAGTAGGATTTACACAACCCACCATTTGGTTTTAAACAAATATTATAATAGGTATGACGCATCATTTATACAGTAATTAAAATTAAAATGTGAGAAAAAAATTCATTTTACAGACTGCTAATCGGTGCCAACAGTGCCATCTATTTGTGAAAAGAAGGCATAACCCCTGGAAGTACAAAACCTGTGACATGTGTTTTGTTTTGTAATGTTCTGGAACGGTATTTGCAGCAAAAAATGACTAAATTAACTAGACAGAATTTTTTTTTTCTATTAAATTTTAAGTTTGTTCTACAATAAATTGGAATTATTGTGTAATGCAATGAAAACAAAAAAAGAAGCAGGGTTTGTACTAAAAAAAATGATATCAAGCATTCCACTAAAAATTCTGAAAGAACCTTTTTGGTTAATGACAAAAAAAGCTTTGTAAATTTTAATTACATCAACAAAATACTGAGTTACTGAGACCTAACAAAACAACAAATTAATCATTTGAATCCAATCATATCTGAAATGCAGCAGATAATCTTTGGCTTAGTGAACGGTGATTGGGATCTTTAAGAGAGCTAACAGTAAACAGAATATAAAAAAAAAACGTGGTGTAATGACTCACATTTCTTAAAACACTCATAAACCTGCAGATAAACCTACTACGTGCTAAAAATAACAATAAAATCATCCATGAGATAAAATGTATGGTGAAAACCAGAAGTGTAAATTGTTATCAGAAATCTAATCATTTTAATGCAAATAAACAACTTACACTTTGATAAAAAGACCAATTATTTAATTAAGCATACACAATATTTAATTTAAAGATAAGAGATCACCCTTTGACTTTAAAAAGGTAGATTAAGATCATTAATGAGGTCAAAGATCTAGCACTGTTGGCGTTCATAGAATCGGTTACATGACCAGGGTAACCATAACCAGTAATAATAAATGCATTAATAGTAATCGGTAGAGTAACTATGTTGTGTTTAGTTTGATATCTCAAGATTCACACAAATGAAGCATTCCTAATGTGGTTGACGGTCTAGACGTTGCTCCGTTGAAGGGGTTTTCCCTTGCAGCATAGAAATCAAATCTGAACTGAAGCAAACCTGAAAGTCCAGTAACACCAATGATTCATACTGGGTTCTGTAAAGATTGAATCATCCACATTGTGATATTTTATAATTCAGTTTTTCAATTTCTTTACCCGCTTCATCCCTTTCAGGGTCACCAGGTTCTGCTGGTGCACTCCAGGTAAAATGCAGGAGTAAACCCTGGACCATCAATTTATTTAAAAAAAAAATTATTATTTCAAATTTGTTTATTTTTTTCTACATTTACAGTTTTTACTTTCAGATGTTTAGAAAGAAAATGTACTTATAAACAATGCACAGAGATACACAGATAGCAGCTAGTTCTGACCTTGGTCTCGCAGTCCAGCAGTTTGATGGATTTGTCGGTCACCTGAAGCAGCATCTCTTGGGTCCAGATCTTATCTTTGGAGTCCAGCAGCTTCAGCTTCTTCACAGCATCATCCACTGTGGCAATGGACTCGGTTTTATCCATGACGAACGTTGAGAGATGCTGTGGACACACATTTAAGATTAACTACAAGAGTAAAAAAAAATAATACACTAATTTCACTAAGTTCTATTTTGGCCAAATAACTAACAAAATCCTGCTTTTCAATTAAAATGTCAATGTACGTCAGGAAATAGCATCTTTTAAGCATCTGTTCATCTAAACATATATAAATTTAAAGCTGCAAGCAGCGATCAAATGGCTCTCGCACCTCTCTGCACTATTAGTGCACAATCCTGATTTAGAAGATGTAATTAGCAAGTACTTTTAGAGTTACTGAATAATACAGGCAAATTAAATAATGAAAAAAAATCACATCTCAGTGTCATGACCCCCAGGTGGCACTAATGAGTCTAAATATTGAATGGAATTTAAACAAGATTTTTGTCTCATGTTAAAATTGGTAACTAGACGTTTTTCCTCCTGTGGTCACCTGGTGGCAATATAGCTGAGCGAGAACATTTTAGATGTGCTCAGACATCGGTCGTTAACATAATTAATAAATATGGAACCAATCAGATATTATATGTTTGACGTGTAACAACTTCCTGTTCATGGCGATATTTCGACTGCCGCATAGATTAACAGACTCAAAAAACGCTTCGCAATTTTACATCCCGTATGGTTTAAGATAATGGCTGATGGAGTTTGGTGAACTGATGAAATCTCTAGTAGGAGTTTTTTAAAGTTTGACATGAGCAAAAGTGGTCATTTTTAGAAGTTTGGCGAAATGGCCGACTTCCTGTCGATTTTGGAAACACAACCTTTATGACCTATATTTAAGTCTGGGGACCCTCAACACGGGTTATGATTATCATTCGCCTACGACAGACTATCAGTGCATCATAAGCTGAACTACGTTAGGTGGCGCTTTAGAGGCATTTTGCCGCAACGACTTTTCGAATACCGATAATACGTTTTTACCAGATCTGAAGTGTTTGAAAAGGTACTGAATTCAACAAACACAGTTTGGCCCTCAAGAATTCACAGAAAGCATAGCACCTTTGAGCACGTGCCCTAATAACAACTGCAAAGTGCACAAACCTCTGAAACGTGGCATTTAACAATATTTGTTTACAAATTAATTCAATTAATATGAAAGTATGCAGTAACACATCGTAAATGAATATGTTTCAAATCAACCCAGTGATACTGAAGTCATATTGACATCGTATTAACTTTCTAGCAATGAAATTAATTCTGAATATACGGCTTGTTCTTACAGCCACTTGGTTGTTGCTCTGCACAAATGCCACAAAACCAATTTTGTGCTTACACATATTGCACATCTTTTTAAAACATATGCACATCAGCGTAAACCAGAGATGTGTGTTACGCATTGTTTGTCTGGGTAAAGGTGTGAGTTTCCAGGACACAATGTTAAGAGACAAAGAAAGATTCTCCACCTCCCAACAACAAATTATTCAGCGCATTATCCATAATTCACAAGTGCATTAGATCTAGTTATTATACAGCAGTTACAGTAGAGAAGCTCATCTCACCATGGCTGTGGGTTTGCTTCAAATAAATATCTGCATTCTTATTGACTCATGGGAACAGACTAGCGCTAGATGAGGCAAAATCTTCCTAAATGGTCTGAATTTACACTTAAAGTATCGTTAGTTTTGTTCGATGTAAATCTAAATGTTACACTACACTAAAATCTTACAAATGAGCATTAGAACGAGCAGGAACAAGCACTAAAATAAATTAACCATAAGCTAAACTTTCTGAAGATTCTAATCAACATTAACTAGAAAACAGCCAAAACAAGACATTACCAGGCTACAAAACGGTTTAATGCTTCTCCTCATCCTACAATCTTCAATAATCATATATAACTTTAAAAACATCAGAATAAAATAAAGTTATTATGTGCCTGAACTCAGATCAGACCGTGGCATGATGCCACTGATCTTACAAGCCTCTGTAAGCATTCAAGACCTGATATGACTGCTGCTGGCGTGGGTGTTTTATCAACTTTATCTGCATTTGAAAGCGAGAAGAGGTGATAAGAGAGAGGCTATATGGTCTTTACGAGAAATGAAAGGGAAATTAGAGCAACACCATCTCAATTCGGCACTGGACTTAAGTAACATATGGTTTGCAAAAGGGATAATGAAAACATCCCACAAAACTTTAAGGACCGTACTGGTTTATCCTCAGCTAGGGGCTTTCAAGGATGTCATCCAGTCAAATTTCCTTGCAGTTACATAATGGTGAATTCAGGCCACAGATCGCGTTATCTCAGCTCAGATGGAGGTTAACCCTGCCCTGACAAATCTCAGAGGTGATCAAGTAACCTGATTGGTTTATGCAATATCAAGTCATCGGTTCCACAGAGTTAAATATTAAACCCAACTCTGGAGAGTTTTAACACATAAACAAGCTCAGAGAGCAGAGATGAAGCTAATAGGAATAGGCTCACCTGCACATGGTACTGGGATGTTTCTTGCATGATGACATTTGAGTTTGAGTACTTCTTTCGCTGTTCTGTGGAAAAAATAAATAAATAAACAAATCAGAAAGCAGGAGGCATCACTAAAAATACATGTCGGATTTTTCCTCTGTTCCTCATATATTATTCGATTCTTATGTAAATTCTCAACATGAATGTGCAGACAAACCTGAAGAGTGCCACATTTTGGAGGTTCTAGATCCCTTTTAGGAGAGATTTCATGCACACGAACCCAAAAACTGATGAAAAATTTGTATTATGATCAGTTCGGTAATGAAGTGTCAATACATTGAGCGACAGAACTATCAATCAATAATAGAAAAAAAAGTTTTGGTGTTAAATTGCCAACAAAACAAAGAGAAGCTGATCCTGACTTTATAGTTTTGAATCATTAAAACACTAAATGTAACAAATAAATGCTTAAAAAAAATAGTAGTATCTGCGTAATGCTTTTTTTGCGTATTGCACAAAAAAAAAAAAAGTTATCAGTGAAACACAAAAGCATTAACAGGGTTTTAAATGATAAAATGCCAAGAATTCTGTTTAAGGTTAATTTTGGAACAAATTCTAGTTTATTTAACGATAACGCATTAACAGTGTGGTTAACGATAAATCGGCACCACTTCAATTTGCGATTAAATTTGGAACAAATTGTGCAATTAGCAAAAAAAGCATCAACATTGCAGTTAACGAAAAAATGCCAACCATTTTGTTTGCAATGAAATTTGTAGTAAATTAAAGTTTAATTTGTGATGAAGTATTTTCAGTTCAATTCTTGACGAAATGGCAATAATGCCGTTGATGTTTTACAATTGCAACAAATTATTGTGCGATTAGCAATGAAGCATTAATTGTGTGGTTAACAATACAATGCGAACAATTCAGTTTGCGGTTCAATCTGGTAACAAAGCATCAACAGTGAGGTTAATGATAAAATGGCAACAATTCCTCTCATGATTACATTCGGAACAAATTAGTTTAGATAGAACAACAACTGATGATATTAGTCATCAGCAAAACACCAACATTACGGTTTATTTTAGATATCGATAAAACGAATGATATCGCTAATGGCAAAATGGTGAAGGCCCTAATAAATAGCAACAAATAAAATGGTAACAATACAGTTGGCAATCCAGCACTAGCAATACCTTTAAAAACAATTTGATGAATTTGTGTCAAAACATAAATGGTAGAGCATGATAAAACAGCCGCAATAAAGTTGGTGTTAAACACTCAACGACTTACAGTAAGAGAGAGAAAGCAGTGAGAATACATTGAACAAATATAGCGTGGTTAAAATAGAAATCCCTACCTTATAAACCAACAATTTCAACTTAACTGGAGAGTCTACAAAGCTCTGTTCAACTCTTCCATGATTTATTTGATATAAAGTTGCATTTCTAGCAGTGTAGCTCCAATCTGATGGACTGGCAGACAGGAAATGTTCCGACAGAGTGAAGTACTGTTTCATTTGCTTCTTCTATCTGAGGTCAAAGGTCAAAGCTTGTAACACATGTAAATCTCACCCCTCCCCATCTGTGACTTCGATATCATACCACTGTTTGTTTTACAGGAGCCTAAGAAATCAACTCTGCACCAAAGGTTTCAGAAAACGCTCAAGCAAAAATCTTCTTTGGCACAATGAGACTTTCATTCACAGATTAAAAATAATCTTTGTCGCGCAAACACTTG
Source organism: Danionella cerebrum (assembly GCA_007224835.1). Taxonomy (NCBI): domain Eukaryota; kingdom Metazoa; phylum Chordata; class Actinopteri; order Cypriniformes; family Danionidae; genus Danionella; species Danionella cerebrum. The sequence goes on from SRMA01025243.1 coordinate 823,895, forward strand.
ATGACTATATTTGCCTCCTTTGATGTTTATTAGCAATTTGACAGTCCAGTTCAAAGTTGAAGCTCATCGTTTCTCTCTCAAAAAAACATTTTTCAGAGTAGCACCGTTTATGGACTTCTTCTAAGGACTGGTTATTGCTCATCATAACAGTGCTGATAAGAAGTTATGTCATGTCGAAAATAATGGTGGAAATGTTTTGAAGATGAATGAATCCGATGGCAATTAACAGTTTGGTGAATCCAGTGAAAGACATTGATGCATTTAGCAGACTTGCATAGGGGGAGTTGGTGGTGTATGGGGGTTAAAAATAATAGAAAAGTACACAGAACATAGTTTTGTCCTGTGACATTCAGAACAATGTGATAAATAGGAGCGATGTGGGTTCTGGACCAAACTACACAAACTAGAGGTGTGAAAGCACCCGAAAGAATTAGGAATGGTCTGATCTTTCTGATATTGTGCAGTGAAAATCTCTGAGATACCCAACAGAATTTGAAATGCTGTTAGCTGAATGCAGATGTTTAGCTGTGATGAGGCAGACTGCAACCACTCGAGTCATCGGGATTAAAAGACAGATGGAGACATCACTATAAAAAAATCTTAGAGCACTCCAAGTCTGGACCCAGAAAAGCTATGTAGATTGACAAGAGAAGAGGGCCAAGAATTGAACCATGAGGAACTCCTGAAAGTAGATGCAGTTTCCCACTGAATTTTAGGGTGCTTTCACACCTGTAGTCTGTTTAATTTGGTCCGGACTAAGACGAACAACTAATACATTGTTGTAACCGTCTGCAGTTGGTCCTCATTCCCACCGAATCGTTCAAATCCGCACTTGTTGTAAATACAGTCATGTGACATTGTATAAACCACTCATCGGTCTCATCATACCAGTTATTCGACTGCTTATTGATAGGTAAATAACAATGAACATGCACATGGAAGTGAACAACAAGACGGAGAAACAACGGAAAACCAGTTGAGACAGTCTTCACTGCTTGATTTTGACCCTTGGGATATTTTACTACGATTGCCTGAGATTCATGTTGTAAATGACTCTCGACTTACAAACTACTCCAAGTTTGACCACGATAAATGCTGCTTTGTGAACAAACACACGGCAACCCATAAAGCCATACGCAATCAACTACAGTGTCTGTATTTAAAAGCATGTTTTGTCATCTTCATTTGTTTTTGGTTTCGATCACAGTTCTATCATGTTCTCACCACAAACAAACCACTCAAGAGTTCATTTTGAACTTTACCAGGACTACCTCCTTAAGCAGGTGTCAGACGGATGTTTTGGTGCGATTTTAGTTCGGTTGTTACTTTCGCACCTGCCCAGGCAACTCGAACTAAGAGAAATAACTAGTTCATTTCTAGTTCTAGTTCAAACAAAACAAGTTAGGTGACTAAGCCCCTTTTGTAACAGCCCGATGCTCCATCAGAAACACTGAGCAAACACAAAACAATGAAGTGGTATTTTTTTATAATGTATTGTGGTTGTTACCTTTTAAAAAGGATTACAAACTTTTTGTAAGGTATGTTTTCTTTTCCGGCCAATCAAAAAGCTTACAAACTGACCAATCAGTGGGCAACAACACAATGTTGTGCAATGCTTTTGTTTCCATAAAGAAAAAATTAACACCTCAGCAGACTTGAGCACTATTCGGACAGGACTAGTTTCACAGGGGCTCATTACAGAAATGTTTAAGACACACATTGTGTTTTAAATCCCATCGAGTCTGCAATGTCTGAGCAAAAGACCAACTGTTTTTTGGCAAACTCGGTGCTCATCTGAGAAATCTAATCCTGTCCGAATGTAGATGTCTGAGTTCATGGGTAAAACTAATTTCCTGTATGTGTTTTTGACATTATCTTGCCGTAAAATCTCTGCCACGCAACAAGTTACAATTTCTTTTACATTTAACCTATATATATAGCTTCTTTGTGAAGCTTTTCAACAATATTTGGTTTGCGTTAAGCACTAAACAAACACAGTTGTGTCGTATCATTGCAGACAGGAATGTATCTGAGAAAGTTTTAACCACTTTTAACTTTACATAAATTGTGAGCAGGGTGAGTGGGTCATCTCGCTGTGAGTCTCGGGGTTAAATGACCAGAGCTAATCATTACCTCTAAATGAGCACACGTTCTTATCAGCTGCTTTACTGGATCACGTATCACAAGTACATTCTGCCACAGCCCCTCCCCCCTCTATCACTCTCTCCATCTCTCCAGGAAGTCATCTTCACACTCTTTCCTATCTCCTGATTGGCATAGATAGTCCTAACCATTTGGACTGTGGCGTCGTCTTCGTGAAAGCAGATCCGAGTGCATGTGTTATTCATGTTTGACATTTAGTGCAGACGCTTCGCAGCATGTCGACAGCTCGTGAGCAGGTAGATCTAAACTTTGCAACTTCAGACTCTTGCAGAAGAGGATTCTGGGTTCAAGATAATCGGTGTGTTTAACGATCACATTTAACTGAAACTAACCTGCATCGGCTAAATGTCGTGGTAACTGGAGCTCTACAGAAGAAAATTACCTCTGCAATTATCTGCAATGAAAAAAAGGGGTTCTGAACTTCAATTTTTTTATTTATACAAGGTCATGCAAAAAGTAAACATAACTGAGGCCTTCGGGTGAACACGTATGGTTGAACCTAAATCCCATACTATTTGCACTCACATACTACTTCATACAACCATTGTCCTAAAGCGACTGCTGGAGGTCTAGTAATACAATCTGTCTCACCTCTCCATCACTCACTGTCTCCTATTCAGCATACACACAACTGTCTCTCAAATTGACCTCCAGCCATCAGTAGACATGAAAATTAAACTCAAAAGGCTGCAATGAGTGTTAACTCGGATATAACAATGTGCACAACAAAACATGCACAGAATAATGCCAACAAGACTTATACTTTTTTGTATTTTCTTACATTTCTTAATTTGCCTTCATAGAAATAAAGTAGAATTAAAACAATTGGCCAAAAACACACATTTTGGAACTGCCTGGAGAGACACAGAGAGTTTACCCTTGTTCCTCCCACAGTCATACTTTCAACACTCCCCTTTTGGAACTTGAGTAATGCAGTGTGTAATGGCCACCAATTGCAAGTCAAATAGAACGGCATGAAGTTCAAATGAGAATTAAGTTTTCTGTGTGCCATTCCGGCTGGAAAGGGACAAAAATGAAGTCCAATGTGCTTCGAAGCTTTCTGTGTAGGTTTCAACACTTCGCAAGCAAATTATTCCACTATAAATGGGTAGAAATAACAACACGCTTCATGCAGTTCAGTGCCTGTGTAACTAGCTTTTATACTGTTTGCATGTGAAAGTTACTGAAAAAAGTTTGGAAGTGTGTTAATTCTTTCTAATGGTGTTTCCTTGACATTTAATTATGTGGTTTCTAGTGTGTTCTGGTGGTTGTTGATTGGTAGTGCAGATTTGTAGTGCGTTCCTGGGGGGTATTCCAGAAAGCAGGTTATGTGACATACCTAGGTATGTTTAAGGATAAGTTCGTGGATAACCTCAACTTTCGGTTCCAAAAACGGAGGTAACTTTCTGGGTATGTATGTAACCATAGCAACTGACTCTCTTAAGATAACCTGCTCGGGAGCAGGTTATGTTTCCGTGTAACTTCGTTTCAGAAGGTTGGTGAGCATGGCGTGCCCTTTTGATGAGGATCCTGTGGACGTAGAAGCACAAATTATACAAGGTTTTTTTCGTCGGGAGAGGGTTATAAGACCGCGTATTGATGTGTTTGCATACCCTAATGAATATTTGAAAGAGCGTTATCGTTTTTCAAAAGATTCGTTAGTTTATTTAACACGTCTTTTAAAACCGCATATCGCGAATGTGACAAACCGCAGTTCTGCGCTTAGCACAGAAAACATTCTGTGCATAGCACTTAGGTGTTTTGCGTCTGGACATTTTTTTTGTACAGTGTGGGCGATTCAGAGCATGTGAGAAAGGCAACTGTGTGTAGAGCCGTTCGTACAGTATGTCTGGCACTTAAACAGTTCTTACCCACGTTTGTACAGTTCCCTGGCCATAAACCTCTGCTTGTTATTAAAGACGAATTCCACAGAGTGGCAGGTTTGTCCTTTGTAATAAAATCTATGACGCATATTTAATATTTAGTCATATTATGTATATCTAAACATGTATTAATTATTTTCGTAGTGATATAACATATTCAAAAGGCTGTATAAGTCATACTTCATTATTTTGTATTATAATAAAACGGGAGCCAATACCAAATTTGTAATTTAATACACTCACACATTTACTCTGTCCGTTATTTTTTGCCAAGCCAACTCTCTTGCTTTAGCTGATGCAGCTGTATTGCTTCTTTTTAATATTATTGGCTTAAACTCCTCATAAGCGTGCATTAAAACCTCCAACTCCGCCTCTGTGAAATACGCCGCTCTCTTTTTTTCGCTTTGACTTTCCATGGTGACTCGTGAAATCGGCGATCCATTGAAAATGTCTTTATATATGCACCGTGCACGCGCATTAACTCTGGGTAACCAGTTGGAGGTTGATTAAACTAACTCTTCTCAGGTGTTTTGGAACCGACATACTCATGGTATGCCTGTTTGGGGTAAATCAACCCAGAGGTTATGATTTATCATATGGTAAGTTAACCAAGCTTTCTGGAATACCCCCCTGGTGCTTGTCATGTGGTTATCAAGGTTTTATGGAGTTTATTTGTTTGTTACGAGATGGTGCATTCTGGGTGATCATCAAATGGTCAGTTGGGTTTTCTAGTGAAAGGATAATTATAGGTGATGGTATCATGTGTTTGTTCTGGGCATGTTAGTGGTTGCAAGGGTGTTATTGTTATAAGTATGGTATTGTTGGTGCAATCTGAGTTATGTGGTAAAAATGGCTAAAATACAGTTGCATTGATGTTATGGAGATTTGCTGTATTAAAATATAAGATATTATGATATCAAATATAAATATGTTTTGACAACTTTTGCATGAAATTTGATCCTGTTGCTTGTTATTTCAATGAATTTGCTGATGAAGTATCCAACACAAATTAAAGCAGTGTTTACACATAAACACATGTAAAATGGAGTCCCTCAGAGTGTGATATAAGCTACGCCATGATAAGCGTGTTTGTTGTTTGCAGCTTTGTTCATTTGCATGATCTCTCAGAGCTTGAATCTGCTGATCCTGCAGAAGGGAGGGTTTCTGTTGTGTTTGTTTGAATGTGCTGGTTTCTGATGGCGGATGGGAAGGGTTGAGTAGAGGAAACAACAAATAAACCCAAACCACATCAAGGGATTTAAAGGCATGGCTAAATGCACAGGAGCAAACAGAAATGTGAAACTTTGCAAGAGCATCAGGTTTGGCTCTTTGAGCGCTAGTGAGTGTTCCCTTAGCAGGGCTTTGCATCATCCCATGGGTCACTGCCAGCTTGCAGAACACGCAGAAAAACGCGTCTGTGTTACATAAGACGCGGGTGCATAAACACACTTAAAAAGATAATATAAAAAGATTATATCAAGACCAAATATTATGAATTATTCGTATAGTAGATTCTTTCAGCAAGAAGTTAAATTGTAAATAGGGTTGTGTTGTAGAACTACAACCATCAGAACTAAAGAAGTTCCAGTGAAGTCAGTCTTGCTGTGGTTTGTACATTTTGGCAAATACAACTAGAACTGTCTAATTCATGATTAGACATTTGTCATCAAACAAGATTAAAATGTTTCTCTCAGAAAACGTGCAGTAGGGTGCAACACAGAGTAGTTCAGAGATAAGCGATTTAATTTGCATCTAAATGCGCAGCTTTTGAATCACAATTTGATTCAAAAGCCATATGTTTTTATTTTAGACATATTCGATTCAAAACCAATTAGATTTCAATGTGATTCACTTAATTGCAAGAAGAATTACTATTAATCAACGTTTCATACACCTACTGTCACGTGTTACGGCCTCAAGTCTAAGGGACCAAATTTTGGCTCAACTGAGAATTAGATTTAATTCATTCCAAACAAACATTTATAAGCAAACACTTGTTTTCAATAGAAAATAACTTGTACTGGCAATTAACTTCCCAAATAAACCAATATCAACGCAACAAGACACCAAATACAGGAAAACACAATTACAAACTAACCACCACTACACAAATTGTGCCAAACAAGCTCACACACTCATTCACCAGAACCACTAGAAGCACTTTGCTCTAAGAAAACAAATACACAGAAAATCCCAATGCATAAGTGATTGACCAGGGCGTGATGGAGAAGACTCGGGTGGAAAGTAACAGGAGTAGAGTTTCAACTAAAACAAACGAACTAATGTGTTACACGTGCTTCCAAACTGAAAGTGAGAACGTAGCAAAGAGAAAGGGGAGGTAAATGAGGGGCAACACAAGCAGTGAAAGCTGCGGGGGAGACACACTCCGACAAACTGCAGCTGATTGATGAGAACCGTAAACTTGAATGATCTTGTCATTCAAACTGAGCGAGAGCGCATGTATGGCTTTTTAAATAGCCAGCCCCCGAAATTACGTGATTGGTCCGTGAAACATCAAACCGCTCCGGATATAACACATACGAGGAAATGTTTACAATAATAACCACCCAGTAATTGTAAAGGCCTCTAAACACAGAAATTTTTGATCCGAAGTTTCATGCGACAATACGCCTCAATCGAAAACCATGGGAGCTCACACCAAAAATAGTTTCGGATTTCCACATCAGAACCGTTTGTTAAAAACAACCAATAAAAGCGGTCACTTTTGATGAAGTGAAAAGTGGGCTTCTCGCAGGTAACAGAAAAGAAATGGCGCACAACAAATCCTAGATATCCATCAGTTTATCGTTTACATCCCAAAGTTGCAATAACCCCGGGAGTGAGAGATAGAGTTGACTGATGCATCACTTTTTCTTGTCTTATTTTACCATTGTAGAAAATTTAAAGACTATTAAATAAATGTGAACAGTTCTAGTTTTAACTGGTAAACCCACAAGCTTAAATGTATTAGCGCTACATGCACTAACTGTCCACCAAGAATTCGCTCGCGTATATCTAAATTGTCCATAAGATACGTCCATCTTTCTTTATTTCTACCCAAAATATAACTTGCAGCTTTGATTAGAATGATCTCATCGTAATGTTTTACAATAACAAAACTGGCTTTATTTCATTACCAGAACTCAGAGGTATGTCCACATTTGCCCCACGTTTCCACACTCCTCACTTTACAACAGAAATCTGTATTTTTCTCTTTTGTTTTCATTCTGGTTTTCTCAAAAGCCTCTTTCATGTCCATGGGCTCCGCCAGCACACACCTCCTTTTCCAGACACACCCGGCTGTGCACAGAGGACACTGTGTAAGTGTGTGCAGGATGACTCCACACTCATGTGGTACACCTTCCATTACAAGGACATTCCATTGCTGTAGTAATTTAATTCACTGTTCTCCACGGCAATCATGAACCAACCCTTAAAAACATATTGTGTGGTTATAATTGTAATAACAATGTTTAGGTCATCCGTATTGTGCACTACAGGGAGGATCTGGATGTCAGAAACATGGGTGACACAGGGAGTGATGTTTGCATAATGTAGGGCAAAGCTGCCTATAAACTTATAATAGAAGTTGCAAATGATTAACTCATTTTTATAGGTTTGTATGGTATAAAAGTTAGGACTTCTTTCTTAGAATTTTTTTATAATATGAATGCCAAAAGAACCTGCTATATCCACCGTTAAAGCAGTAGCACACTGCATACAAAACGCCAATTCTGGGTGAACAACAATCTTGTATGTGCGAATCGTGACCCGAGCCGTGTGAATGTCCGGCCAAGCTCATTTGACAGGCAAACGCCTCATTGTTCTGGTTTTTGCCCAGAGAGTGAGTGATGCAAATCTCCCGAACTGTAACGGCAGACCCTTTACATATCATACAATAACTTCCTGTCGTTTCACAGGAAATTGGAAGTGACATCATTGCATGTGAAAGCCACAGCCAAGCATTGAGATGTTGTTTCTTCTTTAGATTTATATCGGTTTATTTGTGAATATTTACTGAACTACTGAACACTTGCTCCCAGATATGGGAGGGGTTGTGGAAATGCCCACATGTTGTGATGCCATGTTAGAAGTAACCAGAATCAAACAGCAAGCATTTTTCATCAAATATGTGGCACTTTGAATAAACTTTCACTTAAAACTCAAATCATTTATTTAATGTAATATTATTCAATTTAATTTGCATGCATTTATTACAGGAGTGTCATTTTAATACTGTTTGTTTAATGTAAAACTTTTATAAAAATGTGAATTTATGTCATATTATATATTTTTTAAATCACCGTATTTTTCGCCGTATAAGACGCACTTTTTCTTCCCCAAAACTGAGGGGGAAAAGTTGGTGCGTCTTATACGGCGAATGCAGAGCGCCGTGGAGCGGAGGGCGGTCACGGCCGTAGAAGAGGCAGCGGCTTCGACCTAGCTCCGGAGCCGTCTGCCATATTTGTACACCCCGCGGTGCACGCTGACGTCATCGCCCATCTCTGCTCGTCGATCCTACCATAGCGCGGATCGTAAGGAGTAGGTATGAAACATTACAGCCTTTTACTGTTTACTGACTGTTCATGTTACATGTTTGGCATATAATTGTTCTTAAACTGCTGTTAACTTTTACACAGTAAAAGCTGTTAAAATATTTTACTACAGTATTTGGTTCAGAATCTTTTTTATTCTAGATCTTCCTTATTTAAAATTGGGTGCGTCTCATACGCCGAAAAATACAGTACTTTAAATCTAAAATCGTTTAAAATAAAAAGAATAAACTTACTGTGATTGATTTATAAAGTTGATAATTACCACTGGTGTATGCAAACAAAAAGCATTATTTTAATTTATTGTCTCATCTTTTTTTGAGCCGACTCAAAATCAAAGCATGTTCACTCACAGAAAAGAGAAAGATTGGCAAATTTTTTATTAAACAAAAAGTAATCTTATATTTACTGTGCTTTTTTAATCATGAATTATCACTATATATATATACATTCATATATTCATATATATATATATGAATTCCGTGTTCACTCACCGAAAAGTGTCTTGGCACTGATCTTGCTGTCGGATCTGGCCACCCCACTGCAATGAAGAGAACAGAAGGATGAGGGTGGATGATGCCTGCTCTTCATTACGAGACACTTCAACTATGTTTCAATGAAAAATCTTTTGCTGAAACTAAACTCGCTGCTGCAGTTATGTGAAAACTAGATTTGAGTAAATAAGAGAAGGATAGAGAGAGAGAGAGAGAGGGAGGTCATTTCCACTAGTTCAGGAAAGGCAAACATTCCCAAATAGAGCGGCTCTGTAAACTAAGCCCGCAACACACACACACAATATCTCCGAAAAATCACTAGCAATGGCGTGTTTGGCTCAGTGTATGCAATCTGTCAAAATACTAGATTAACTTCAAAAACATGCTCAGACAGTAAAGCACGGTACTAGTAATGAGTTCTAATTCCAAGGAAAGCAAGAACTGATCAATTGTGTCTATTCCTTGAAATGTTGGTCACTTTGTCGACTGCATGCATTTAATGCTTAAACAGTACAAACACAGAGCAGCTAGCACAATTCTACATCATAATCAAGTTTTTGAAAGCTTAACTGATAATTTTTCACAAAAAAACTACTTTACTCACATCTGTTTATACTATATTATCTATTTATACTATAGTTTATATAAATCACACTGCTGTTGTCGCCCAAATGAGGATGGGTTCCCCTTTTGAGTCTGGTTCCTCTCAAGGTTTCTTCCAAAAGGGAGTTTTTCCTTGCCACAGTCGCCCCAGGCTTGCTCATCAGGGACATATACACCACTTATTAATGAATTTTTTTCTCTTTTTTGAGTTTAAACTCAAGGCTGCTTTGAGACAATGTCTGTTGTGAAAAGCGCTATGTAAATAAATGAACTTGAACATATAATGCTACTAATCCAAGCATCTGATTTTGTTTAAAGTCTGAAAATTAATTTACATTTATTATTAGATTAATAACATTAGCACATGTAAGCATGTAAAAGTCTTTTTACGCAATTTATTTTTATTCGGATGCCATTATGAGCTTATACGACATGCAGATAGACATATACAGAGCACCAGGTAATGCTACTTTTAATACTAGACAGCTGGTGGACATTACAAAAGAAATGCATTTAATTAAGGTTGCGCGATATATTAATATCGACACATAATAGCGATTTCCAATGACACAATATGCAAATCTCAAAGAGCTGCAATGTGAAGCATCACATGTTTATGTTTCACTTCCTTCCGTTGAGTGACAATGTTGCTGTGCATTCTTACCAGTTTTTACCAGTGTATTTTAAAATAGATTTAAAACTTAAAGCCATGTTTTGCTCAAATAACATTTGACAAAAAAAAAAAGAAAAAAAAAGCCATTTGATATTTTCTCAATATTGCACAGCCCACCACATATTTAAACGGTAAAAAGCATTTATTTGAAGGCCTTAATTGTAGAAAGTCAAAAGTAAAATTAGGTTATAATGAAATGCAAACAGTTTGGGAATGATTGATTTCATGTTTGTGTCTTACTTGCAAGGCTTAGTTGGGGTCCCCAAAACACTCATGTCTACGACATCCACCTACGTCCAGACAAAAAGAAGAATACAGAATCTTATTAGGAAACCAAAAACTACTTAATTTCCCCCAAACCTGCCTGAACACCAAGAATAACATGTGGAAAGGATGCAGTTACCAAAAAAACCCATCAATTTCAGCACTTAATCATGAAACCCTGCAAGTCAAAGGGTTTTAAGACAACTCCACATTGTTTTAACTGGTTAAATCACGTCTTTCCACCATTCACTGAAATAATTACAGATTTAGTGATGGGCAACCAATCACAGTTACAATTTCAAATAGATAACAGGTCCATACGGTAAGTAAACCATTTGGATCTGCAGTGCAGTGTGATGTTTCCTTAAATCCTCTAGGGTTTGAGAGTGTTTATGCTTCTCTGGATAATAAACATTCATGCAGCTCTGCAGTATGGACACAACACTGACTTTGTGACAACACCAGTGCGAAAAGTGCTGGTGAGCTGCTCAAGAGAGAAAAGTACTTTTAGTACTTTCAGGAAATGTTCTTGTAAATCAATGAAGTTTTATGAAGGTGCAATTATGTCAAATTGGATCAATTAACCATTAAAAATGGAAAAATATGAGTAAATTATCCATAGTAAAGTATTAATGATCATGATTTCTACTAAACGTCCAAACAACTGTCATTCTTAACTTTCCCCAAATCAATTGCATATAAGGTCCCTTTGAACTTGCCCATTAATGGGAAATATTGAAATTTGGAACATTTCTTGCAGCAAAAATAATTAATTTTCTTTTTTTTTTTTCAATCTCTCACTAATCACCGGACTATTTCTACCACAACTCCACCCTTCTCTCTTTCACAGGCCTTTCCATTGTTTCATTCTCTTTCTTTCAATCGTTCTCTCTCCGGTTGGCTGTGAATTATTCATCTGTCTGTGACTCTTGAGGCTCTTTTGAAGCAGTGTAAATGAATCAAGCAGCACATGAAGTTCACGTCTGAAACATGTCTGCAATCAGCATGGGCTCATAAATAAACACAGATTTTAAAAAATATGAGCAAAATGTGTAAAAATCAATCTAAGCCAAATTATTGGGTCCTAGCACTGGTAGTCGCCATTGCTGCTGTAACATATAGCATATATCTTTCATAATTGTTGAAATTAAACACATTATATCGACAGGTACTTCATTAATAATATTAATACCGTATTTTTCACCGTATAAGACGCACTTTTTCTTCCCCAAAACTGAGGGGGAAAAGTTGGTGGGTGGGCGGAGGGCGGTCACGGCCGTAGGCGAGGCGTAAGAGAGGCCACGGCTTCGGCCTAGCTCCTGTTATGGTAAAAAATATACCTTCTCAATTGATAATAAACACTGGAGACTGTTTGAGAGAGAACACAGCAAATGCGGCTATTTATTGTAAAGATTTAGCAGTCTCAACGCATTTCCTACACACTTGTTATCCGCATTGGAAAAGAACCTCGAGCCTCTCAAAGTAAAACAAGCGCTGGAAGAAGGGCGGGACTAAAGTATGTCGTGTCTCTTAAAAGTTTCTCAAATTACATTTCTCTAAATGACCACTAGATGGTAGTATTATATAGGAAAATTCCCATCACACTCCGGAGCCATCGGTGCGCGCTGACGTCATTGCCCATCTCAGCTCAGGATCGTAAGGAGCAGGTATGAAACATTACTGCCTTTTTTGTTAATTTTACTGTTTACTGACTGTACATGTTTGGCATATAATTGTCCTTAAACTACTGTTAACTTTTACACAGTTGATATTAAATATTTGATATTAAGTATTTGGTTCAGAATCTTTTTTTTTCTAGATCTTCCTCATTTAAAAGTGCTTCTTATATGCTGGTACGTCTTATACGGGAAAAATATGGTAAATGGACGGATGTGACTTAAAGGTGTCCCCAATGACACTGCAGCCAGAACCTTTAACTCATAAATCCAGAATTCCTGCTTTTTTTAGGAACTTAAATCAACTGCAAAATGCCATATGTTCGGCTTAAACGCAAAAACAATGTGTTTAACTTTAAGCAGTTCACTTCTAAGGTGTGCTTTTAGTAATATCCCTTCAGTTTTAAAATGGATAGAGACTCAAATACGTTGGATCACTATCACCTCAGAGTCCAACAGTGTAAATTACGTAAAAATTAAAACAAAACTACAAAATGGAAGGATCACTGTGTACATCCTAATATGTCTTTGGAGTTTTCACAGTACTTTTTACAATACGATGGGAATTTGCAAGTTTTAAACCTAATAAATCACAGTTTTTTTTCTTAGATTAGTGGTCAATGTGGTCATGTCTCTTTAGTATGTTTAGATAGTCAAACATGTCTGAGTGTAGAAGTGAGTGAGTTTGTGTAAGATTGCATCTCACTGCTTTTACTGCAGCTCTTCACAATGACAATCTCTTATTACTCTGTTTTATTCATTTCCCTTAATTTGGATGAGATCTGGTATCTGTCGGATGGTTCACACCACAAGCCAGGAGCTTCCCATAACTATATTTGTGTTTGGAAATGTAAGAAGCTTAAAGGGGTTCGTGACATGTTGAGCTTTTGCTTGCTTTTATAGTGATTTCTAGAGTACAGTGGTACCCAGAGATACGAATGCTTCGAGTTACGAAATGTTCGAGATACGAAAAGCCTTGCGGGAATTTTTTTGCTTCGAGATGCTCTATTTTCCACTTGTTTGTCTCACGTCCCGCTGCTCTTTCACGTCCTTGCGCTCCTTTCTCCCTTTGAAGAAAGTGTGCTTTAAGGGGCTGATACGACTTAAAAAACTTCAAATCAGTTTTAAATTGAGCGTAACTTTATGTATAGATGACTAATAATGTGCTATAACAAATGATACAGTCAAGGTGTTGTAAAAAAAATAACGTCTATAACGTGTAAAGTGGTGTTCTGTAGCACAACTTAAAGAAACCCTGTGATGTGCTCTCTCCATCCCTTCTCATACGCTGGTATTCTTCATGCTCGTGCTTGAAACCGTGTTTGTGATATTAATTAAGTTAACTTTTATACGTATTGCTGTAATGTTTTCTGCCATCCGTTCCACCTCCTCCGACACATCGCTTCACTCTCAAGGTAAGGTTTCACATTTGTGTATAGATTACGTATTTTGCGTGTGTTTTATTATCATTTATTCCATTAACAATGTGTGGATTTAAGTAATGAAGAAACGTTACTTGATTTTTCTCTAGTTTTCCATTTTTTTAATCTCCTTAAACTGTTGTTTCTGAGAGCCGTTGCACGGATTAGGCCATTTACATGTAAAACTTGCTTCGAGATACGAATTGTTCGAGATCCGTACGTCACCCTGGAACAGATTAATTTCATATCTCGGGGTACCACTGTAGATTGAATCAAAACATGTACAAAAGAACAAAAACTGGTTTTGTTCTCACCATTGAAGTCACACGAGTCAAAGCGTTATGTTATGGCTGGACATGAAAGGCCTGATTTCCCTCCCCTGGAAGTGATACGCTATCCACAAAGCAACGCCTTCTCTCGTGATATCTGGAAGAAAACACATGAGTCAAACAGAGGGAGATAGCAACGTCAATAAATTAAGTTTTTTGCAACTTTCTCTCAAATTAGATACTAATTAGTAGGGGTGTAACGGTTCACGGTATGTATTGAACCGTTCCGGTACGGCCTGTTCGTTTCGGTACACTTGCGTACCGTTTCGGTATTTGTATTAAATAATATAAATGTATTATTAGCGCGATATTAAGCGCAGCGGAACCATGTTCCTAGGCAAGTTTCCGCACGGACGCTATTGAGTGACGTGCAGCTCTAGTGTGCGACACTAATAGCGTCCGTGCGGAAACTCGCCTTTGGCTTCTCTGTTAAAATACGTAACGGGGATAGACGAGTGGATAAATTTAAAGTTGTATGCCGACATTGTTCCACGGAGATCGGGCAGGCAACACATCAACATTTTCTACTGCTGGAGATATTATAACCAGATCTGTGCTCTCTTCAGAAAATGTGGATAGGTTAATCTTTTTAGCCAAAAACTTGAATAGTTAGTTTTGTTAAGTTACAAGCTGAAGCTGTTGCTAGTGTTAAAAGTTTTGAGGTCCTAACTAGTTGCAGTATTTCATTTTTTTATTTAATAAAAAAAAGTGTTTTTCCTTATAAAGAGTGCAATTTATTTAAAATATCACCCAAATGTGTCACTTTTATTTATTTTATGCAAGAATTCTATTGTGTATTGGCAGCTTTTCAAAATAAAGATTATGTAAGTTCTTATTGTTTTTGTACCGAACCGAATTAACCGAACCGAACTCTCCAAGACACTGTACCGAACCGAATACGATTTTAGCGTACCGTTACACCCCTACTAATTAGAGTGTGACATAATGTGGGAACCCTGTATTGCACCCATTATATTTTATTGTAGAGGTTTTGTTCACAAAAACCGGTCTATTGCGCTTTAAAAACATCAATATCTCTGCATAAATGCTCTAAATTAATCATGCGATTTCTTAGAATTAAGTGCCTTGTGTTTCTAGTTATAGCCTGAAAATCGTTGAGAGCTGTTGAAACGCATACAGGATGATGTACATATGGTACACCTGAGGAAAAAACAAAAAGCACTGGAACGCATATACGTTACGCACAATGTACATAGTGTTACCTGAAACACTGGGGCAGCATTTATATAGGTCCACACCATTGACAGCAGTGTCGATTTAAAGCTTCTTTTCGTCGTGTTTGAGAGCGGACGCACCCAACATTTACTCAATGTAAGACACAACATATAATTGTTATGGCGACTATTACGTTTTGACCTGAACTGAATAATTGAGCAAATAAACAGGAGGACAATAATACCCCATGATGCATAATCTTTCCAAACCAGTTTCCAGCAGCTCATGTTTTATCTTCGTCAATGTGAAAGGCTGCTCTGTCTCCACCGGGTTTCACGCTCACTGATTCATATCCTGTGGTATTTGACACACCTGAGCAGGTCAATGGACTGGCATTTGAGGCCACAACATTTCTTTTTAATAGAGCATCACAAACCCCCAGCACTCCTCTTTCTGCTGATTCCACAATTGAATTGGCTTTGTGTGTTTATTTGAGCAACCTTCATAACATTATTATTTAAATGTATGCTTCAGTTTAATGGATACAAACGTCAAGGTCATAAAGGCGTTCAGATTTTTACAAGTTTACCGTCACGATTATTCATTTACTGTAACTAATGCCACCATGGCTGACATTTGGGTGTGGAAAATGCTTAGAAGAGCATGTTTGTTATTGTTATGTGGGCAACTCCAAGAGTTGAGAAGTGACTCCTGGAGAGCACTCTTATTATTATTATTATTATTATTATAGTATGAGGCCGGCTCTATTAGTATGACTTTGAACCTTTTAAACTCAATATTTTGTTCTGTAATGCTCAAATATGCATTGAAACACGCAGCTAATGAAAAATTTCCTGTGATTTCGGGTGGTTTATTTGAATAAATAGGAGTGCCAACAAATCCATGAGCAGATTCAATCAAAAGTGAACATTACACAGAAAAGATCCGACTACTTCCAATAAAAACAAGTCAAACCACATCTAGATTCTTTCCGCACATCAACACAAGTGTCCATGTTTATCCACGAAAAAAATAGTATTTTGTGATGGGATGCAGTAATCTCCAAAGGATCCATCTTGTAGGTTTCTAAGGCAATTTATTGTTAGATTGTTAGTCATTTTTTTATTTATTAATTTTTTTAAAAGCCCAGTCAAAAGCCATTACACGGGAGAGTAAATGCTTTGCTGAGTTGGACAGTTTTACTTTCTCCAGGGGAGTGAAACACCTGGTGTGGTGTTTTCTCCTCTGGATTGGAGCATTAAATGTATGTAAATATTTATTAGTTGTGATTCCCACAAGTCAGTGTACATCTGTTGTGTCAGGACAAGACGGCATTGGACTGAAAGGGGGAGAGGTTCACGAGTGAAAAAGAAAGAAAAGAAGAAGGAAAGAGAAAAATAAAAAATACTAAAATAAGTAAATAAATAAAAATAAAATAAATAAATACCTACCTCATTTAGTAATTTATTTAGTTAGTCATTTATTTGAAAGCATAGCTATGTTCCTTTTTCATTTTATAATAACAAGGCTGCAAATCAAGATTACAATTTGGAATTTTTTTAAAAATGTGTTCTGTAAAATTACAGTTATCATCTTGCGAAAACATAAATCTGTGGTTTACCATTTTTTATTCGTTATGCTGTAAAAACACGGATAATCTGTGGTTTTCAAATGACATTTTGAGCATTTAAAACATAAATAAAAACAAAAAATAAAATCACAGATAACAGGTTTTTAATGGAATACTACCTTACAACGCTTCACCCGTGGAATAACAGTAACTTTTTGTTCACAGTGTTGAAATAAGCTATAAGCAAAGCTGAGCTGATTATGAATCTTGAATTATGGATGCAAACAAATCTGAGTCTGCTCTGAAACATGGCTGAGATTCTACTGAAACTCTAGAAGTGCACGACATGCGAGATCTCAGTTCAGTTTCCTAATTGTTAGATGAAACTCAACTCTCTGCTTGATTCTGAAACATTAAACGGCAACTAAGACATCTAACCAGCATCATTTCTCAGCTGAGGAATGAACAAAGCCTAAAAGGAAAAGTAGAAGCTGACATGAGGAATATATGGGTTTGTAGTCTGCATTAAACTTGAGTTTGTTTATGGAGCATGAAGACGTGTCGACTACGAGCAATGTAAAGTGTCTGAAGTCGCAACGCAAATTCTATTAAACCTGGAAACCAAAATTAAATTTCTAGACCTAAAACAAGTTCAAACGGCATTGTGTCGACTGTCACTAAATCATGCATGAAGACCAAACACACAACTGTCAGACATCATACATGTTAATGACCACCTTGGTTTCCAAGCTAATATGTGCAACAACAAACCCCCCACACATTCAAAAGGCTAGAGAAGGAGCCAGGGGCATCGTTGAGGTGGAACCTGATCTGTAATTTAATTGGCTTTCACTCAGGTGACCGAGCAGAAACAATCAGGCTCTGACGGCAGCGTTGCTATTGTGCATTGTGCTCATTTTAGGCATGAGTACATGGATTCATTAAAAGGATAGTTCACTTGGTCGTCACCTACTGTACCTCCTCTCGTTCCCAACCTTTGAGATGTGAAAATAAGTGTGAATACAAAATGCATGAATAAATAAATATATCTAATGCATTTCAACACATATGCATTTAATAATTAGCACAGCAACAAGACACAAGGTAGTTATACCGCATCAACAAGGTCTCCCCCAGACATGGATTTCGAGAAGCATTTTGCAAATCACACTCAAATATGCATGTAATAGGTGTTAAAACATGAGATATCGACCCAAACATGCAGCTAAAGTTATAAAGAGTCATGTTAATGATAAGGGCCTTACAATTCATTGACTTTATTGATTGCAAACTATTTGACTCAACAGTGACTTCTAAAGTGCCTCAAGTGGCAAAATGCTCATTCTAGCAAAATTATTATTAAATTATTGTGTAATGATTTAAAAAAAAAAAAAAAAAGAAGCTGGGGTTGTTCTTAAACAATTACATCAAGCATTGCCACAAAAACAGTGTTTCAAATGTAAATCGTTAAAGGAATTATTTACATTGTAAAATAGTAAAAAAAAAAAAAATGGCCCGGACTTCCAAGGGTTAAGGAGAATTCAATGCATTTCCAAAGTCAATGAATAAAAAAAAAAAATCGTGATTTCAATTATCTCCAAAATACTCGTGATTGTGATTTTTACCATAGGCATCATAAAGAAGACCCAAAGAACTTCAAGTGATGGCATGGCCCCCACTAAGCCCTGATCTCAAATCAGGGGATTGGGATTGCATGAACAAACAGAAGGATGTGAGAAAGTTACATCCACAGAAGAGCTGTGGCTAGTCTTCCAAGAAAGGTGCTCAAACCAGATATTGATTAGTTCCTTCAAAGCAAATAAATGATTAACACTTTGTTTACGCATCAGCATTTGCACAGTACTGTATATTTTCAACCAAATGCCAAACTAGTTGGTTTTCAAGGGCACGATGGATATGGAAACCACACTACCTAAGATCACCAAGGCAAATAAATTTAGTTTTCCCCAACACCCTCAAGTGTAAATTCTTAAGCGGCCATCAAAGGTTTAATAAACTACTCAGATTCAATAAATGAGTTATTGACTTAAGGTTGAATTACCTCCTTCAATCGATCAGTTAAGAAATCTACCTCAACAAACCTGCAAAGATCCAGTGAGGTTTGGCTTGGTTTCATTTCAGTTCTTCAAGGTTTGTGAAATTAGTGTTACTAATAAACAAAAGCAGCCACAAGCATTAAGCTCAGCTATATTGACTTGCCAATGATGATGTAATGCTTCGCCGAACATGTGAGCCGTGGACAATGTCTGCAGGACCTTTGCCCTGCAGGAGTGAATAGCTTTATAGTCTGATTCAAAAACCAAAAGCTTTTAATCCTCGCCCATCATGTGTTTGATGGGTTTCTGTGTAGAAGAAGGATAAGTGTGTTTGTTCGATATTGTGATCACGCAGGACATTTATTTCATTTATTTGCTAAGTGGAAAGGTGAAAGTTTAGATTGATTGATTTGCTAGTTTCATTCAGGTCAAGCTCTCATTACTGTTGTATGGAAATGTGGCTTGGTTTTCCAAATGGATATCGCTTTACAAAAGAACTGGAGAATCAAATTATCATCTAAATATCTTCCATTAACAGAGTTCAAACATTAACGGAAAGCAGATTGGTACATCGCTTAGTGTTATGCAATGAATAAAAATTTATTTGAAATTGACATTTGCATACACTTTTGCAGTACAATATTAAAAATATCAATTAATGTGAATACAATGGACAGACACACCCACTGTACAAATAATTTTGGTAAAATACTGGCAAAATACAACAATTACAATTTTAAAAAAATCTAACGTTGGCGTTTACCGACTGAGGGCTCTCAGTCAATTGATTTTTCAATGAAATAGTGGAAATTAACATTCTTATACATTAAGCTCAAACATTTTTAAATACCTCATTGTTCCCATACCCAAGGAAAAGGTTTTTATTTCTAAAACAAAAGGGTGGGACTTTGCATATGGTTCCACCTCATTGGACACCCAGCAAGCAGGAGCTAGCTACAAAAAATCCTGTCTAGCTTCACATTAAAAGAATATCATATTTTCTCAACTAAGGCTGCAAATTTTTTTCGTGTTGTGACTATTGAGGTTCCTATATGCGATTATGATTATAATAAATGGTATCTTATGGTAATTTATTTAATTGTGCAGTTGTAAAAACTCTGTTTCAAAAATATAACAAAAAACAAATACAACACCCTTTCTCAAGATCAATGCACCATAAAACTATGTTTACATAACTGCAAAACGGGCAACATAATCGTATGCGGCTGAGATCACGATTATAATAATCACGAAGCCCTAATCCTCAATAATGAACACATTGGTTTAAAATGGAATTCAAACCTTGTTTCCCTGTTTGAATTCTCCGCCTAGAGACGAAGCTATGATGACGAAGCTAATAAACTAGATATAATATAATATAATATAATATAATATAATATAATATAAAGGAAAAAAACAAAATCAGTGGCCACATGAATCTTTTGAGTGTTGTTGGCAATATCATACAATGACCCAATCACCAAATCAAACTGGGATCCTTTCATGCTAATTTTCACCATTAACTGTTGCTATTCAGTGAACCAAATAATTTAAAATGCAGAGATATGTTCCGGTGTGAACAGTGGGTATGCCACCATTATTTGAAGAGTTTGGTTCTAAAACACGATAAAATAAATGTTTGGTTCATTCATAATATTTAACATCACACAGAAATATTGTTTAAAACTACATGAGTTGAACAATATTTTGAAAATAGCACAAGGCGAATTATTTTTAATATAACTTAAGATGCACAAGTCTGGGACACGCAATACATGTAAGTTTGTATAAAATGACAATAATATTTTTGTTTGCTTTTTAACACATGAATTTTTTTAAATAAAAACCTAGATTTTTTTGTGACATTACAGTTGGAAACATGTAAACCCTTCTTCGGGAAAGAAAACATTTACGATTTTTTAGAGTTATGAAAACAAATTCATTTTCTCAAAAACGTTTGTGTAGCTCCTCCCCACAGGAAGTCCCCTTCCAACTTTTGAGAAGACCCCGCCCATTTTCTCATCAAAAGGTTTGGGGGGTGGGGGCTAAAATGTTTTGTTTTTCAGCTGTAATTTATGCTACTTGATAAACAATATTGTTTTAATAGAAATGTTTGGATGCAAAGAATGTATAGTTTGCTACTACATTTAAAGCTGAAATACTTTACTCAAAACAACTGTCACATAAATGTGTATTGGTCAGCAAATCACTAGAAAAGTTTTAAATGTTATATAAGCACAAAACAACTCTAATTTGGTCGCGTTCATTCTTGCACAAAAGGTGACAACAACGCTTCTAAAGTGCAACCGTGCTTCCGCTGCATCAAATTCACAACTTGTATGACTTAAAAACATTGAGATCTCATTCTTACCCCTCAGCTGAGACGTCCAATTATTCCGTTTGCGGTTTCCCGTTAAGTTCCACCGTGACTCGAGTTAAACTCCAAACTCTTCAAGACTCCATCTCAGTTCGATTCCTCTCAGCCGCGAACTTTGCGTCAAAAAACGCGACGGGTTTTGGCAAACCAGATGTTTTTTCTGGGGTGAAAGATAGGTTAATAATACAATATGGCGTGTTACACGAGGACAAGCGGTCTTGATGAGTGCAACAGGTGCGCTCGAGAGTGACAGGTGATTCGCGCGTGTAACTCTACCTGAGGCAAGGGGCGGGGCTTGTGTATGAATACATGCACATTTAATGCTGTCTATCTGGAACATACAGTTTTCAGTTCATGAATATTTAAAAGGTTTGTTGTTTCAAGGAGAAAAATGCTGCTTACGGAGAATACTTTAAAAAGTTGCTAAGTTTTCATCAGATTGTTAAAGGGATAGTTTATCCTAAAACAAAAATATTCTCCATATAATCTGATTAGAGTTGTGGCTGATATTTTGAAAGAATAATTGGACTCTGGTAGTTAATAGTCACTGTAAAACACTCAAATAACTGAGAGTGCAGTTTTGCTGTTATTTCTTTAGTTATTAAATTACTCTGCTAAATTGATTTAACATTTACATATTCAAATTGCTTATGAATAATCAAACTTATTCAAGTAATATATAATATAGTCACATTTAAAAGCAATAATTAATCCATTAAATTAAAATAACAACACCAAGTGATAACACAAAGCTATTTCTTATGAACACTGTTGAAAAACATGTTTATTATTTTTTTTATTATTTTTTTAACCACTATTTGGTTCCAAAGTGTAAGCAATTCAATAATTAATCTGAAAAAAAGCTTAATGCATTGAAAACCTTGTTAAAAATTAAGGTTATAACCTGATTTTAAAACATGTAAGTGATGGAGATAAAATTGGTGCATGAATAATTAAATCGTACATCATTTGTATATTTAGATTACATGCATACAATCCTGCAAAAGACCCACATTTGAAAGGTTTCCTCAAAATAAAATAAACGACATTTACACCGACTGCTGAAAAGCATAACCACAAAGCAGTCATTTGACTTTGGGAACCTTGAGTTTGGGTTTATCATTAACATCACAAAAATGAGAAAAAAGAAAATGTCAGGGTTGACTCTGTTAAACATTATTCAAAAAAAATGCACAAGAATGCGTTCTAAAAGAGAGATGGTTCACCCAAAAAACCTGGAGGGCGACGATCTCATCTGAACAAAAGGTGATAATTCTGAATCTTACTCTATTTCTGAGAGTGTGTTTATCATTTACTCATTAATTATGTGAAACCCACTTGCATTCTGTGATATATTTAAAGCAGTTATGCAAAAATTATTTGAAAAGGACACATCTGTTGAAAAAAGTCATGATCCAAATTATCTTCAATTTTACAAACAAATTTATGATCCATAATTGCAGATTTTTAATTGCATCCGTCACTGGTTGACGACAAGCACAGACCGCATCTCTTTGTTTATGTTAATAACAGTTCCTGTTTGTTTTTAAAATTGAGGAATGAAGAAATATTCCTCTCTGTGTATTTATGTCCAAAATTAATAGTAAGTAATCACAGACATTGTGATCAAAAATATAATTGGGAAATGGATAATAATAATAAATTGATAAGCAAACTGATCCTCAAAAGACCCCTAATGTTTAGTAAAACATGATGAAGTAATTCCATCTTATTTTAAAAGCTTTTATTTTAAAAGTATTTCCCTTGTGATTCATGCCACGCCCACCTCCATTTAGCGCATGTTATATATGTATATATTCTTATATATGTCATATACAGTGGCCAAAGTTCAACAGTCCAAGCGAAAAGTGTCCAATCCCAAAAAAGTGTTACAGCACAAACTTTTAGAGTGGAGCTGTGATTCAGAGGGATTTATATAATGGTTTGAATAAAGTTTCCATAGAGGTACCGTAATTATTCTTTCAATCATTTATTCATTCATTCATTTACCAACCAGTTTATTCCCTTTTTGGGGTCACAGGGGTCTGCCGGTGCGTACATTCCTTGAGGGACAGAGGTAAACCCTGGACAGGTCGCCAGTCAATCGCCTAAGGGGGAATTTAGATTATTCAATTAACCTAACCTCATGTTTTGGGGGGAAACCGAAATACCCTAACATGGAAACCCCTTCCAGCGAGCCTCGAACCAGCACCCTTATAACTGTAGGTATGCCACAGTGCTACCCACTGCACCGCCGCTGGTACTGTAATTAGTTAAAGAGAAATATATCAAAATTAAACTTAACACTAGAAAGAACAAATATTTTTCCTTATTAAGCTCTAGATAAAATCAGTTTTGAATTTATGATATTGTTTACATTTGTAATTATAAAAAGATTAATTTAATTTAACTGTATTATACTACCACCTACTGGTTAGACTAGAAAAGGGTTGATTTTAGTTAGTTTCTGAGGCAAGTTCATAACATTAATTTGCAGCATCTTCACTTTTTTCCAAATCATTGAAACGTATTAATCAATTTTAAATGTTTACATGGTAAATAAAATGCTAAATTATGTTTAAATACAAAAAAAATCAGGATTGAAGAACATAGAACTTATTTGGAATTGATAATGGTTAAGAAATGATTCAACATATTTGTACATAGACACATATATATATATAATTTAGATATCCTAATTAAACATTGGTATTTAATAATTATGTTTGTAAATTAGACATTTAGAAATGAAAACATTTAAACGTTCCATTAAAAAATGTTTTTTCTTCTTTGGTGTTTAGTTGTTTGATCATTTTTTCATGATATATGCACTTGTAGGTGTTCACTTCTGTGATCAGAAATAGAACAATTTACATCAAATCTTCCAAACGAATACAGAAAAATCTACATACTTTAGATTAAAACTTCAAGAAAATTCTAGATTAGCTTTAAAATGTCACAAACCTGTTTCAAAAATGTTACATTGGTTTCAATAACAAAGATGTTACAATATTGGTAATTTACTAAATGGTAAAAATACATGTAAAATGCTCTTCTTCCAAATAAACACTAGTGTAACAAAAGGATGTGCCCGTTTAAGATTGTATGCACTCTATACAAATCACTTATAATAAAATACTCAATGTTTCCTTTCTTACACAGACAGATTACAAACTGTAATGAAAGTTAAGATTTACAGTCAGTTGCACAGCAATAAAATCTCCATCAGCAAGCATCCGAGCTGCAGTCAGGTGTGGAGTTAGAGCTCAGGTGTACACACTGGAAAACAAATATGACAAGACTCACAATCAACATTGAATAGTCAACACACTGAAATATATTTTGTTTAGATAAGAACTGTATAACCTAGTCTGGTGTGGAGGGATGCATAGATTAGATATATATATATATATATATAATACAATACAAAAGTCGGACAATAAAACTGAAACACTGGCTTTGCTTGGCAGTTACAAAATATATCAGAGTCCAAATTCTTAATGGACACCTTTCTGGATTAATTTCGTAGCCAATAATGGTAATATATGTGGCATTAAATGGGATAGTTGTGTCCAAGGGGCAGAGACCTTCCCATTCCCACCACCACGCTTCACTGTCAGTAGGGTGATCTTATCCTGTGATTCAGTTTTATCTTTTTTCTAAACTTGTCGGCTTTGATTAAAATGAAAAGAATCAGAGCCAAAGAACTGACTTTGAACAGGTCTGACCTGGAAAACCGTGCCAGTGTCCCAAACGCCATGATTCCTGTCAAGGCATCTAAACAGAGGTGGATGGAGCCAATGATGACATCTGCTCGCAAAACATACGACTGCCAGAAGAGGAAATACAGCGCGAGCAGAACTACAGGCACTGACAGCATTAGATTCAAACCTGTGTAGCCTTCACTCTCCTGGAGGTTTCCTCTGATACCTGAAGAGCACACAGAAGTTTATAGAGAAAAAAAAGTTCAAAAAAACCTGTAAGTTCAAAAAAACGCAAGTAAAATTTTTATTGTATTTTCTACAGTAAATTATACAGTTGGCAAATTGCAAGTTTGGTTGCTGGACCCCATAACTTGAGCCTTAACCACATGGCTATACAGACTGAAGAGAGTTGGCGTTTAATACTCTGGCTCCACCTACTTTTCTAGTAATCACTTCTAAGCATGTGCAGATTTCATGCTCATTTGGTTAAGCCTCACCCACTGAGCATGTAGCCCTGCCCACATGTCATTTTATTGGTTGTAAGTGGAAGAGACGTCAAAATTCAGGGACATAATTTACCTACATCTAATGAGAAGGCATTGTGATATTCAGCAGGCGGAGCTCCATGATTAGTGGGAGGGGCTTAAATTATCAATTCAAAGGTGTTAGTGATGCATTGTCGTAGCCTGCCTCACCACAGTAGGCTCTCAAGAACTCAAGACCCGCCATGAAAAACAGCAAGCACACGTCTAGAGTGAGTCGATCATCAGGATAACTCAATATGTGAGCTGTCATATGCACAAAACAGAAAGGAAACACATTCAAATGTACATAATTAAAAGGATAAAACACAATTCTGATTCTAAACCTTTGAAGAATGTTGACAAATGCTTCACTTCCCCCAAACTTTTCCACAAAAAAATGTCATATTTTTGTCTTGTTCCCAATTGGAACTAGTATGAACTTGTTTTACAAGCAAAAACGTTTTGCTTTATCCAATGAACATGACAAAAATATGAAATTTTTATAGAAAAGTTTGGATATATCACTCAACAAGCCAAGCGGACCACTTAATGGCTGTGATTAGAAATGTTTCCTTAAGTTTAATCAAGTCCAGTAAAATTTATATAGCATGTCTGTGCAGATGTATCACAGAAAAAGGAACCCAGTGTAGATTACTTCTGATAGGAATAGAAAATGTATTAATATGAACATATTACCCCAATAATAACCACAACAATGGTTTACTTTACAGGAAATGCTCACTCTTGTAAATGATTATGGTGAGGATGAGCAGCAAGTAAATCATACTGTATGCCCCAGAGATGTACAGCAGGACCTGGAACAGCACGGACGAGAGCTGGACTCAAGTTAAGGGAGGAAAGTATTTTAAATCGCATTTTTTACTGGAGTAAACTAATGACATTTTTCAGTTAGCCAAACATGCTACTTTATGGAATTCTTATTTTGAAGATATTAATTGACGTGGGGGAAAGATTAGAGGATAAAACTACATTTTAATGATTTAAAAACAATACAGCTGCTATTCTTCCCCTTCGTGTTCAGAATGGCAAGTGAAAAACTGAACTAATTAAACACATAATAACCTCAAACCTTATTCCCAACTCAGTAATACAAAACAAGCATGAAGGATACAACATTGGTGTTCCGTCCTAAAAGAAATGAAAACAATTACTATTGTTGTTAGGGGCAACCTTCCCAAGATGGTGAAAGGGAAGGGTTAAATGAACTCAGATGCACACACACACAATAGGACATCAACACTCGTTTAACAAAATAAAATAAAACAAATAAACACAAACACTCATGATAGAGCAAAACCATACTTAAAATATACTTTAGCAAACTAAATTAACTCAAAACAAACAGGAAAAAACTAACACAAAGGGCAATCAACGACTGGTTACAAAATAACATACTGAGAAAAGAACAATATAAAAGTAACGGGGGAAACCTAACATTTGTTTTACCATTTTATGTTCATTTTCCACATTATGCAACAACAAAATGACAAATGAGTGCAGAAGCACCGTGTATACACACAAAAATTTGATAAACATAAGAAAAATGTGGTTGTTAATGTATATCTGAGTTTAAAACCATTTTGAAAACCTGTATCTATGGCAACAGCGTTAGTTACCTGCCATGTTGACGTTCGCTAGTTCTTCTCTTGTACAGTTCGGCCCGTATTTGCTCTCTGGTGCCCTCTAAAGAAACGGAGAACAGACCGAAAGGGGGATTTGTTAAAATGGTTTAACGCGAAATGAAGTCAAATTAAGTTTTGAGATGTGTAAGCCACTTAAATTAAGTGTACCCTTCAGGCTTCTGTTGGTAATTTCAGAAATTGTACTTTTATGATGGCTAATAAATTATTTTAATTTTTTTGAGGGTGAGATGAATACAGTTTTGTACAGTTATGCTCTAATTCTATTTCTTATTTCTATGTCTCAGAAAATATGAATGATAACGCAAAACCCCACTGTGTGAAGTTTTACCACTTCATTAATTGGGTGAAGTCATGTATTTAAATAAAAAAACAACAAAAACAACAGAAACTTTCCAAATGACCGTGTTGAAAAGTTTACGCACCCCAGCTCTTTATATTTTGTGCTCCTCCTTTAAGATCAATCTTTTGAGGTTTGTTGTCGATGAGGTTCTTTAACTTCTCTGTTGGTAAAGTAGCATTCTTCATGGCTTTTTAGCACTTTTTAGCTAAAAATAAATGACCCCACTCCTGATTCTGTACTGGTTTCTCACATAGGACCCTTAATCAAGGCAATTTAGTATTTTTTTTGAACTATGGAGAAATTGGGGTCTGTTCCAATCAAGAACTCCAGGAACATTATAAACAGTATTAACATTTTCAAGAACACACTTCTTTATGGGAAGATTGATATAGTCACTCCTCAAACTTTTCTGGTAGCAAATTGTTGGGTCTTGGGAAGGTCTTGGGCTCCCCATAGCGCAGGTCAAACCAGTACAGGAACACACAATCATCCATGTAAGGCAGGGTCACATTTAGGCGCAGTGCATTAACACAGCCAGATGTTTCTTTGTCTAAGTCTAAAACAATCTGTGCTGTGTGTCGTGGGATGAACACTGGTGTTGTTCTGCTTAAACAGAGGAAAAGGCATAGAGAGAGAGAGAGACTGGGAGAGAGAGAAAGAGAGAGATAGATGCTCCAGCTGTGAGTAAAAACAACAACACTGTGTTTGACTGTAAGCAGGCCAATGCACACAAACATACACAGGCACATTGTTTGAGAGGAGAAACAGATCACTCAACTCAGACAGAGAGAAAGAAATGACAACATTGCACCTCATTCATTCACAATCCCTCAATCCGAGGACACACAGATCTTAAGCTGAACATAGACGTTTAAGAATGAGCAAGTGTCAAATCAGGATCAGCTTGATCGTGATCAGAAATAGCATTTCAATTTACTGGGATGAAGTAGTACGCTTCAGATTTCGACAGCATTCCACATATGATAAAGATGCACAACTGTATTTTGAACATCTTTATATACTGTAAAATATGGCTGTCCACAGCAACTAGACTGGTTACCATAGTAACCTATATGGCATACCTCTGTCTCAGCTTACGAAAATCATAGCGACATGAGGGTCTCTTTATTTTACTCATATTAACTTTGGGAACATAAGTGTATGGCACTGACCACTCCATAGCAACCAGACTGTTTACCATAGCAACCAATTTGGCATATCTCTATGTCAGCTTGTGAAAGTCATTGAGACAATAGGGTTGCTTTATTTTACTCATATTGTCATGGGGACCATTACATTAGGTCATTGACCACTTCATGACAACCAGACTATTTACCATAGCAACCGATTAGGAACATTTTAGTGACATGGGGATTGGTTCATTTTACCCATATTAATATAGCGATCACAAAACCCTCCATAGCAACCAGACTGTTTACCATAGCAACCAATGTTGCATACATTTATCTCAGCTTAGCTTAGTGGGGGTTGGTTCCACCTTCAATTTTAAGCCTCCTACACTTCTGTATCTGCATACATAATTTAACAAAACCACAGACTTTGTGCAAGGGTACCTATAAGAGTTCTGAATTTAAAAATGATTAATTTTATTTACACTTTTGTTATGTTTGCTAACTTTGCATTTCATATTTAAATTTCTAACAGCAATCTTTGTTTGTTGCATTTATTCGTTTACGCAATAGTGTATTCTCTGCACAAGTTTAGCTTTGAATTAAAATGTTATGGTAAAATAAGTTCTCCAAATGACAGTATATGATATTCTTATTCATACAGCTCGGTAACATCGGAATGATTTTAATTACAAATGTTCCATGGAAGACTAATTGTATTTTTTGTAATTTTATAATAATTAATAATAAGTGAAAATAATGTGTCTTTTGTTTCTCCAGAGTGCGCACAATCGCGGTGCACGCGCATAGCTCAAGTTGATCGAGCACGCGCTCAGGATGACGATGAGCGCGTTTGACTGAAAGTGGCTCTTAAAACTAAATCAAGGACAATTTATTCTGGATAAAAAACACTTTCCAAAAATAACAGACACGCGTTATCGAAGTCATTCGAGTAAATATGCCTTGTGAGGAGTCATTTGTAAACAATAGGAGTGAACAACTGGAGTATGCCTTCACCTGACATCCAAAGGTAAAATCGCCGGAAACCTCAGGAAGGGTGTTTGCTCGACTAAACGGATATATTGACAATTTCTCAGGATATATTTGAACGAAACTCGTTCTGGGAAAGCTAAACTCGAGTGGGATGATGCGAGTTTGACTCCGATTCCCGCTGCTCCAACCGTTAACGTTGATGGAGTTTCAACGCGGGAGCCGCCAATGATGGAAACCGTGATCGATGAAACGGAGGCACTACAGAGATTCTTCGAAGGTTTGCCACTTTATTGATTAACTTGTTTGTGTTCGATAATGTAAGAAATTAGTTTCACAGTTCATCTTATTTACTGAGATAACTTAATTTATTAAAAAAAAAACGTCAGACGATGGTTATTTCAAACCCGTTAAATCCGTTAAATCCATAAAAGTTAACGGCATTCACCTCAATGTATATTATGCTTAATATGTCACATATTTTTGATAACTATTTTGTTAATTAATCACACATATGAGATGGTTTAGCTTTTTACATCAACAGAGCAAATGCAATAAATATTTAACAGTTTAATGGCTAACAGTAGGCTAGGTAGGCTACAGCACTGGAATATTCTCGCTATTTAATGAGTAATGCTATATTACAACCATTTGCCTATTTTATACTTTTTATTCAATCTAAAATCTGAAAATTACAAAATAACAGTCTTGCCATGTTGAAATAACTGGATTCTGTTGTGATGTTTTGTCCAAGAACCCTGGTCTTATTCAATATATTTCTGGAATGTTCAGTTGTAGAATAATATATTATTATTTAACTTTCTGCCTTTAACAGCTAATATTTTTTTTTACAAATAATCAGTTAGGGGTTTGCTGGGTTTTTGCACAAATCTACATAAATATAATATATGTGACTGGGGTGGGTTTTTCTTATTTACGTTCTAATTTGTGCTACAAGTACAGTGTTCTTCAGATGAGACTTCAGAGGAACTATTCACCTAAATGGAAATATTTACCTAGATCAATGTTGATTCAACATCTTTCTACTCATTGAAAGGCACCCAACTGAGAGAATATATATTGGTGTAATTTTATATAACCAAACAAATTAAACCAGTGTCCTCTCACATTTGACTGGGCTTCCTGACATCGAATAAACATTATTTCATTGAGCAAACAATCAACATCAGTTATCAACATTGATTCATTCTGGGTACCCATTGTTTCTTAATGGGACTGAAAATATTGCAAGCTTTTTATATTTATATTTTGACAGTAATCTTTAAATATAGCAGTTGAAAGTTGTTTAGAAATAGCTTATTGCTATTTTTGTTGAGCACAATTGAGGACATTTGAACAATTTTAAAAAACACTGTATACTTTTTCTTACAATTACCTTCCAAGTGTATGTTAGATGTTGAACAGAAAAAACAATGTACCTTCAGTGGTTTTTATGGGAAGCATATAGATTTTTTTATACAGGAGATGGGAACAAGCCGTACATTCACAGTAACTTATCATTTTCGTATAGTTTTACGTTGACGCACTGTTATTAATCGACAGCATGTGCATGAAATCATAGATTGAGTGATAAAATGCATATTTATATGCTGCCGGTGAATGTACGTTGACCAGTGCAAATGCTGAAAACAAGGAAAAGCTGTTGTGCGATTGACTGCTCAAACTGATTTTTAAAGACTTCAGAGACACCCTTTTACAAACTGCTGAAAGACAAGGAAAGGAGAAGCAAATGTATTGCTGCCATTCAAAGAACTAACTGGAATCCAGGAGCTGCAAACTGAATTTGTTCTTGTTTTTTAAAGATTTTTTTTTCGACCACATCTTTTTTATTTTTGGACATTTTTGTTTCTTATTATTTATGAAAATAGAGAGTGTTAGGAAACAAGTTGGTCGAGAAAGGGCAGACAGGAATCAAACCCAGGTTATTCTGGACAACAGGGCAAACTGGAGTGAAACCTATATTCGTTTATGAAATGTAGAGTCTAACACAACAGGTAGTTACAAGTGGCTTCAATAAGGCAGGGTTTTCCCCTCTGACATAATCTTTTTTATTCTCACTGTTTAGTTAAATAAAGACACATTTTCTGTTAAATCTCCTGAAACCTTGCTTCCAGAGTCTTCTGTAACAGGTTATGATTAATAAACCTATTTTGTGCCATTATTGAGAATTTGCAGATGTCAGAAATCTTTGTGGCTCTAAAAAACGAGGTAATAACCTGCAAAATGTGAGGGACAGCATTAGCAACAGAAAGCCTTCCCCCAAAAAATGTTCACATGCAGCCGAAATGTCTGTGGATATCTTAATCACTTTAATGGCGGTGAGAAATCAAAAAACCTCGATGCTTTTGTACATCTTTGAAGGTTGTTTTGTGTACTTTCCTGAAATTAGGAACGTGTAAGTGACAGGAAATAAAATGTAAAGCTGGAGAAAACAATGCGAATGATGCGATAAACAAATGCTGAAGCGATGGAAGAAATCCAGAGGAGGGGTGGAAGGAGGGTTGAAGAGAAACACTGGGGCACTCAGAGGAATGTGATAAATGGTGTGTTTGTAATAGTTAGAATGTGCAGAAGAGGGGCAATTAAAGGGATAGAGAGTTGGACGAAGAGAAACAAGGATTCTGGGATTCTGCGAGTGAGATTGTGTTTGTGTGTTCTCTTCTCAGAGCAGGTGTGACAGCTTGTATACACAACATGGTTGTACTTTAAACACCATTGACTTCAATTGAGTTCATGGGCATCAAACTTGACTTTTTGTGCTTTAACCGGGGTTTGACATGTTTACATTCTTCATTTGGGGAGTGTGGACGATGCTGAGCCTCTGCTGCTGGTTGAAACTATTCAGCCTCCCTCCCGTGTCGTAAAAAATATTCACTTTAGTGAATGCAAAGCAAGTAGCTCCAAATAGTCATCTTGTTGAAGTGAGGCAAAAGGAAAACTTAAGACATAACAAATCATACATAACGATTCCTGAGTTTGCTATTTAAAATAAAACAAAAGGTTTTAAAGTGGATATTGAATGAAATATGGCCAATCAGAAGCCTCGTCTTTGTAAACAAAGCATAGAGCTTGACAACACCTCCAGCACCACAGCAAACTCTTTTTTCACTTCCCTTTTCACTTTTTCCACAATTTGTAGCATAATATGCCATGGTTACACATTAAACAAATTATTTTAGGGCTTTGTTATTCTATTTTATTAGTAATAGTTGTTTATTTGTTGTATTTTATAAATATTTAACCCACAATTCAAGCACGACTCCTGGTGGAAACTAAGATTACAAACAAAATGGCCACTGTGCCCGATGTGTACACCTCCTCACCGCCCCATGTGATGTTTAAGAAAAATGCCCCGGGTACATGTGGACAGGACTTTAGTGAGCAGCTAATCAAATCCCTAATCTTAACAATTATTTCAAAACATATTTTGGTGAAACAGCACATATTTTTGTACAAAATAATTCTGCATTCTCTCCCTGTGCTAGGGTTATAACAACGTCTAAATTTATGATGAACTGTTGGCTACTGTATATTGTCACTAGGGGCTAGAAAAAGCCCTGGAACCCTAACAAAGGGTACTTTCACATCTGACTTGTTTCGTTTGATTCATACGAGGAAGAGTTTTTTTCCCTTTTAGTTTTGTTTGTTTGGGCAGGTGAGAAGGCGGGCACTACAAAGTGGTCCAAACAAATGAATCATGCTTTTTGAACATATACAACCTGGCATTTGTGTTTACAAAGCAGTGTACTGTAATATTATTCGGAGAGGTACCTAAACACACCAGGAGCAAGCCCCCTGTGACATAAAAGCATTCTGAAAGCATTTGAGCCGTAAGCTTCTTATAAACCAAGGGTCTCTCACCCCTCTCTCTCTCTCTCTAATGCAAAGGCTCATTCTTGGCATTCTTACGGGACTTCCCAAAAACAGAATGAGGTGCGAGAAACTGCTCTCTCTCTTTGCGATCACTGCTTCATTCTGACTCCATTAGAGTGACAGTGTGCAGATGGGAGAGAGAGAGAGATAACAGATGTAGACACACATGCACACTTTTCAAATGGTGTGGGTGGGGTGAGATAAGGGAAGGACACAGGTCATAAAAACACACTCAAGGATGGCAACAAGTACCAGCTGCTTGTGTTTAACACATCCAGCGATTTAATATGATTCGAGTCATTGTGAAAAATTTGAACAATAGCTCTCTCTCAACTTCAATTGCATTGGAAAAAGTGAAAGTGACATTAGGACCAAGTATGGAGTGACCCATACAAGGAATTTGTGCTCTGCATTTAACCCATCCAAGTGCACACACACACAGCAGTGAACAAACACAGTGGGAGCAGCGGACAGCCATAGCTGTGGCGACCGGGGAGCTGTGGGGAACTGGTGACTTGCGCAAGTAATGGTTAAAGGAGAGAGTTTCAACACTCATCCCACCTTCATCTCCCAGTGGATGGACTGAAGCGGTGGGCTGCACTTGCTGTTAGTAATCAGCATTTGCTTGTGACTCATTTTTATTTGGCTAAACAAACAACTAAATAATGTTAATGTCAATGTTAATTCCATAATTAAAACAACAATTAAATAATTCACTTTTATTAACAGATATAATGAGACTAAGATAAAACTGTTTAACGGTTTTAATAAACGCTGTGACAGATGAAAATTCGACTTCATAACAGCAAACACACTGTTAAAGCTTATATAGGCATACAAAAATAGTAATTAACTTTAAATACATATAGCTATAAGCATTTTTAAAAGTATTAACATTTTTTTCTTGTGAGCAAACGCCCCCCACTGGCAGTAGGTGCCCTATACAGACTGCGTACTCCATGTATAGGGAGCGGTGCTACTGATTGTGATTTACTATTGGTGGCTCGTACTTGATCTTAACAGCACACAAGATTCCAGTGAAAATCTTCCGACAAACTGTTTTATTAATTACTAGCTGCATGCACATTTTTGGAGGGAAAAGACAACTTTTGAATCTATGATCATTTAATGAGCCTGTTTTTTAACTTTAATGGATTCCATTTAGCTAGACAAAAATATATTGTTAAAGCATGAACGTAAATGTGATAAATTTGATTATTGGGTTTTGTTGTTGGTTCTTTTCA
This sequence comes from Danionella cerebrum, assembly GCA_007224835.1. Lineage (NCBI taxonomy): Eukaryota > Metazoa > Chordata > Actinopteri > Cypriniformes > Danionidae > Danionella > Danionella cerebrum. Next base: position 858,624 of record SRMA01025243.1, read on the forward strand.
GATTTTTTGAAGACCCCATTGCTGTGGAGGTTTGTTGGTTTCTTGTGTTTTCTCTCACATATCAGTGTATTGCTGTGGTTACTGGAATGCATTGTGTTTGAGTAGCCAGGCCTAAATCATTCACAATGTGTGCCAGATTTAGGACAACAACCCAATAATTACAAATTTCAGGTGATCATTACCCATTTCCCTGTGCTACACTTTCAGTAATGATGAGCAATTCTTTAGGATTATAGTAAAATAGCACGCTTTTTTGGATAAAACTAAAACAAAAACAATATATTGCAATACGAAAGTGTCACAATATGTATCGTGGAGCTACTGGGAGATATCATCTAGGAGCTGAAGTGGTGTGATTGTGATTCTAGTCACTTCTGAAACTTCTTTACATTTTCTTCTTGTTTTATGTAATATTTAATTGGAGACAAGTATCCTTTACTCACAATTTAAATGAGAAAGATTATAAAATTAACTCTCTCCATCACATAGAGTACAAAAACGACTTAATGCAAACATTAACACTGCCCCCTAGTGGATGGATGTATCAAATACAAATAGACTAGGCCCTAGCTTTCTTAGCTTTGTGGTCTCAAACTTTTTACATTTTCAATAGTTGGTTAAAAACAGTGTTATAAAATATCATGACGCATATCGTATTGTGGATATAATATGTAGGTATGTATGAGCTCAGAATCGGAAAGTTGGTGTGAGATCTTCCAATCAGAAAACTTCTCCAATCTCAGTAGGGGTTCTTTTGTTCTTTGAAAACAGGGCATTTAAAGGAATGTTGTTGATAATCTGAGCAGTGGCGCTATGTGACGCTGCTTGAGAATTATGCTGAGGAACTAAAGGCTGTTTTGTTTTAATTTAGTGTATTTGAGATTTAGCTTAGCATTTGAAGTCTTTTTAAGTAAATTATGAAACCTTAAAGAAATAAAAGTGAAAAAGCAGGAACATTTTTAAAGAGTTGTGGGCTCAAACTTGGGTATCTTTACACTGAAAAGCGTATTATGAGTCATTTGCTCAACCCCTAGTCGCAGGTTTGATTTTATAAGAGCTTGGTGCTCTTAAAAAATAGTATTTAGAATAGAATTTAGAACTCTTTATGTGTGCAGTGATTTAAACCATTTCCAGTCCAAACAATATTAAATATTGTTCCTAAAAATCCACATGTTTAGATGTTTATTTCTCTGTACACATTGGGAAGCATCAATAGAAATGTGCGAAGGTGTAAGCAGCTCAGGTTGGTCGGTGCGCTCAGTGCTGGTGGCCGACTAGAAGAGTGTGTGGTGGCCTGGTACAGCTCTGTCTCATGACTGAGACCTAATCCTGCCCTACAACACACACACACACACACACACACTCACACACATTCATGTAACGCTGTAGTCCGATTCGAGACACCAAGGTGTGTGTTGTTTGGAAGGATATGCGAGACGTTTTGGGTCACACCACACATCTGTTGTTTTCTAGGTCGCATCCATAAAACAAAATGCTGTGGCTTCGAGCAGGTACCTTCTTTCTCGCTTTATGTTCTTTCTGTTGCTTTTAAGGTGCTCCATTGACACCAAATTTAGCATTGGTGTATGTAATTGTGTATTCGTTAATGAAAGTGTATTTTCATTTGTTAAAAATTGTTGTGTATATGCAAATTATCAGCTTTTTGTTGCAGAATAGCTTAATGTCGGTTACTCTAAAATGTAGAGATAACACAACCAATGAAGGCGTTGTTACGTTTTCGTTGGTTGTACTATAATTTTGACTTTAAGGTAAAGATACATTGTAAGATGAAGTCAACCTGTTTAAATAGTTAAAGGTGGGGTTTCTTGGGTATCCTAGCAACCATTCATGAAACCCTAGCAACGTGTGATACGCAACCAGCTGTATGTTCAGAGATTGGCAACATTGCAATAGTGTCGAAAATATATTTATGTCTATGAAAAAAAATTACTGCGTAAAAAAACTGTTTCAGTCAACAGTATATTATTATTAGACAGTGCCCTATAGAACACAGAGGGATATCAACAATAGTTTGGAGAATTGTACACATATGATGGATTGGTATTGAACATTTTGGATTGTTTCGAGAGAACATTTTCAAGAGATTTTGCAACATTTTTGGGTGGTTTATAATGCTCTGGGCAGTTTTTGTGTATTGTAGACCTTTTGGGATGCTGGGATCTTGGGATTGAACCCTTTTGGAAAACATTGATGTGATGTTTGGAGACAATTTAGGTCTGCTAGGCATGTTCTATTTTACCCTTTTTATAATTTGAAAGAAAAATACTGTGAATGAACAAAAGAGAAATCGAAATTAAATCAATATTTGATTCAAAAAAGCAGAAATTCCTCTATAAACGTTGTTCGGTAGTTCCAAACACCTTGGAGAATTAACTACTGATCTTGTATTGTTCTGTCTCTTCATGTAACCCCAGACACACTCAGTGATGTTGAGATCAGGGCTCTGTGGGGGCCCTAAATTTATGCTGAAGATGACTTTGGCTATAGGTTTGGGCTCTTTGAATAAATTTGAGGTTAATTATACGCCTTCCTGATGGTATTATAATACGCCTTTATTGAGAACGCCACTAATTCCGACCAAATCTCCAACTCATTTTGTGGAAATGCAGCCCCATACCTTCACCGTGCTTAACTGTTGTCTACTAATACTCATTATTTTCTTTTTGGCTGCAGCTTTTCCATGAATATCCATTCTGGCCAGAATTATCCTGACAGTAGATAGGTGTACATGGTTCCCACTGGTTTTTGCCAGTTCTAAGCTGTTTCCACTGCTTGACACCTTCCATTTTCAAAGGATTATTAGCTTTATGAGCAAACCTCTTGCCGATTTCTTTGTGCTTCTTCAAAATAAAAACCTCAAAGAACACATCTTGACACTCAGGTTTGTTGAGTTTGTTATTTCGTTGATGCAGTATTATTACTTTGTGTCAATACTGGGCTAAATCTGTTTCAGTTCACCCATAGGTGAGACATTGATGAGCATTAGCACCTGTTTGTTGGTTGATCTTTTTTTTTTTCTTTATTTATATTTTTGAAAGCATTCTTTGTTTACAGTATTTTTCTCACAAGTCTACAGTACAGTATTTGTGCTATTGAATGTTTATGTTTGGAGTCTTTTTGGAAATGGTGAGATTCTGGTTGTGTTTATGTTCTGGGAAAGTTTGACTGTTTTATTTTGGAACCATTCAGTGTTTTAGAACATTCTGCATTAAACAGAAAGAATATTTTCCTGATTAATGACTGAAACTGTTTTCAAGTATGGTGTGTAGTCAATGGCACATTTATACATTGACCTCTCATCTGTTCAATGATTGTGTAACAAGCACAAATGTTTTACTCTGCAACTTCGTTGATTCTCTGATGAATGCTTTATTGATTCCGCCGATGCTCTATGTGTGTTTTTGTCTTTCTAAAGCACCCAGTGCATTTTGGGTATTGTTTACCATTCAATACTATAATGGACTTTGCTCTGTGGTACTTAACGGTGGAGTTGCTTGATGATTAACTGTACGCTACAGTGGAGATTTTTTAACAGTGAGAGTGAATATTATTACTCTCAGATTCACGACTGGGAGTTTGTGAGTCATGCCAGCCATTGATGTAAAAAGAAACACCCAATTCTGCCCTTTGGTGTATCTCCTACTGTTCACCTTTACTTTAAACTACTAAAGAAACCACTTTGAATCCCTTTGTCATTAGAAATGTTGATATGTTTGTTACTAAAATATGAGTAGTGAACAGAGGGAGGTGAACAGAGATAGTGATGGAGAAAGAAGGATTAATGAGCTCTCTAGGGACAGTTTTGGACTTTAGTGTTGCCAAATTTTTCCATTCACAATCACATTTCTGACAGACATCACTCAGAGGTGAATATTTTTTTCCTCAGATTAAATCTCTTATTAAATAAATCCCATCTATTGTAAAACAGAGGAACTGTATCTAATTAAATCGACTATTCCTGTGTTTTTTATCTGCCTCCTCTTCTCCCTTGCTCTGCTTCCCGTCAGTCAATCTGGCAACCCTTATCAGTTCTGGCCTGGCAGGTTTAGTGCATGCAGGAGGACAGAAACATCTGGATCGTATTTGGGAAATCATCCCTATGTGTGTGTTTCTCTCTGCCCTGCTGGCACCCCCATAAACCTGTCCGTGCGAGCAGAGACCCCAAGGATGACATCAGCGTTGGGTTTTCCCCTCTGATAGCTGTTTTTATCAGCTTGAGGTTCATGTTTACTTGTTAATGGTTGGGGTTTGTAAATTATATATATTTCCTGAAGTTGGCTGAAGACAAATTGATTTGACATTTCACTAGAACAGTTTTGGAGTCTCTAACTTAATCTCTCTAGCGCCACCCCTAATCCCAATTTGCATTTACATTTATGCTAATAACTTTGAAACAAAATTTAATCAGACAAAGATAAGTCAAACCATTTTGAATAGACTTGCGTACAATTTCAATAAAATGTTTGTAAGGCTATCACTTCGTAACACTTTAATGTATTGACGCCAAACTTGGTGCATTTCGTAACAATCATAATCTGAGGTTGCATGCACAGTTTCAGCGCAGTGCCACCTAGTGATCTGGAGATATGAAAAAAAACGTGTATTTTGGATTCTATCTCCTAAGCCATTTGTACCAAAATCATAAAATTGGTCTCAAAGTAGTGTTGAAGAGATATAAACAAATATTATAACTTTAGCCTTTTTCTCTGAGTCTAGTTGAGAAAATATGTTAACAGAATTTTTGTTAATTAAATGTTAATTTTACCATAAGGCTTATTGAATTAGGTCGTAAACCTTCTTTTCAAGTTCCTATCAGATGGTTTCGACCAATTTCAAATGAGAACATCGTCAGACCTAGCTGGTACAAATTTATGGGTTTTGTGATGATAGAAGTTATGTTTTTTTGTTTAATTATGAATATTGACAGATTGGAACTTTGAATATATTGAGTAGGAATACGGTTAGCCCTTAATCAAATTGAAATATCTTTGTTTTGCTGTCCAGAGCGATTCCCACTTACTTTTGCTTGCTAAAAGCTTTGCCTCGTATCACATTTGAAGTTATATTGCAACTTTACATTCACCAATAATTTCTAATAAACTCCTGGAGAGGTTAGTGACATGTTTTTGGAACTGTGGCCTGGTTGGGATCAATTGCTTGTAGTTTTGGGTGATATGTTTTGGGCTGGTTTTGATAGACTTTTATTTATTTTTCTCATGGGATCTAATATGAGGGTTTTGGGACGTTTTGGGTCAAGGTTTAGTTCATAAGAGGTGTTTGAAACTTTCTTTGGAATGTTTGTGATGAACGTGAGTGTTCTGGGACAGTTTTGACAGTTTGGAATGTCTGCAAATCTTCAGGGTCTGTTAGAGATTTAGATTATCGGGCAATAGGATATATTTTATGATGGTTTGGGACATTAGAAATTAAAGAAACCTATGAACATCTAAAGTTATTTGGTAGAACACTATGAGTAATTCTGAATGCATTTGAGATAATCATGAGATTTTTTTGTTTTAAGGGGCTGGTTTCTAGTTGGTCTGTCAAGGTTGGGATGTGAAGGCTCTTAAGCTGTGGGAGGATGATGGACCAGAGAGTTTGCTCAACACTAACACAAGAATTCCTCAAATTCCCTATTCATTAGTGACCTAATCTATCAAAGAAAGGCAGAGAGAGGGAGGGAGAGAGAGGTTTAGTCAGGGGTCCACCTGACCTCAACTTGGTTCTCCTCATTCTCGCCATCCTTCGCTGCCCTGCTGTACTTTCTTTGTGTGATCCATGTTTCAGAGATGAAGAATGAAGAGCATTTTGATGAATATGGCAGATTTATAGGAATTGTTCACCCATAAATGAAAGCTTTATCTCTCCCTGCAGTTTTTATTAATCTATTCAAGGTTACAGTATATGTTTTTTTAAACAGGTTGAAACAGATTGACTTTCTCGGTGTATTTGCCAAAATGTAAAATCATTAGTTGCATCAACGAGTTTCAAACCTGTTAGAATTAGTTTCTGTCCAGTAGTGTACTGTATACACTCTTAATGGTTTAACATAACCAAACACAAAAGATTCAGGGCTCAGATTTAAGATCTAATATAACAAGAAAATTGGTTATGCAATCTAAGTTGCTTTACTTGACCCGAGTGTGTGGGGTCAGTTGGTCGTGGCTGGTGTTGCAATACAGAGATTAAAGCCAGGGGTCATACGGAGTAGATTTGGAAGGGATTTGAGTAGCCACAGGGAGGTAAAGATGTGCCCAGAGCACAAACTGATTCAGCTAAAGCAATTTATTCTGTTTGAAAGCAAGGCCCATTTTCTCATTAGTTAATTTATGCTGCAATGAAATTGATGTTGGAGCTACTTCTATCAAAATTTGGAATGTTAGTTTAATAATTTATTCAAATGTTACCCTTATGACAAAGTACATAGAAAATTAATGAATTGCTCGTCATATCGACATTATTTCAGTGCCCAGGGGAAAGTTGATAAATTACTGGGTAAACAAAGCAAAAGAGGGTTGGAAAATTCATTGATTCATTCATTTTCCAACCCGCTTATTCCCTTTTTGGGTTCATGGGGATCTGCCGGTGCCTATCTCCAGTGCACATTGGGCGAGAGGCAGGGGTACACCCTGGATAGGTCGCCAGTCCAGGTCCCAAGTCCAGAAAATGTTTTAATTATTATTTTCAGAATTTCACTTACTGTTTATGTTTGTGAAAGTGTTCACTTTTGTTTCATATTTACATTATTGAAGTTTTTAGTTAAATGTTGAGAAATTAAAGGGAAAACACTGAGATATTTAATAAAAACAAACATTTATTTTTTTATTTATTTTGTAATTTTGGATGAAAAAGTGTTTTTTTGTATCGATTACTTTATGTTTCAGTGGTCAGTTATTTCTGTTTTTAAGATAAAAGTTGAGAAAAAACAAGGAATTCATTCATTTTCCAACCCGCTTATTCCCTTTTGGGGTCACGGGGGTCTGCTGGCGCCTATCTCCGGCACACATTGGGCGAGAGGTGGGGAGGTTGCCAGTCCATCGCAGTGTTATTTCAGATTATTTTATATCTATGATATTCTATTTTATAATGGATTATTTTATTTCAGATTTTATTCGACATTCTATTTAGTCAACAGGTTAAAGATGACCAGCTTAAGGATGTTGTGTGCATCAGTCCTATTCACAAATCATCTTTAATTGCTAAAATGAACATAACCTATACATTATTGATAGTTTCTCATTAATTTTACAGACTTGCCGACTGGAACCTGATCTATTCCTTTTCATTTAACTCTTGTTTTTTTTGGAAAAGTTAATAAATTGGCAATAAAAAATAGACTCGATATAAATGAATCATTTTCTGAAGAGGATTGATATGAAACTGTTGTTTAATCACTCTGGAAACGGTGCGTAGGAACCTAATACTCATCCTCCTCTCTGCCTCTCATCTTTTACATTTTTCACAGTTTTTCTCTTTCTCAATTTGTCTTGAAGGTCATGATATTAACAGCTCCTTGGAGCCAACAAACATCGACACAAGTATCCTGGAGGAATACATCAGCAAAGAGGACGACAGCTCTGACATGTACAACCCACAATAGACTATAAAACTAAAGAAATGAATCAGTAGTGAATCTTACATGTTGTATTTTCACTCATAGTTGCTTCACAGAGGTCCACAGCGTCCCAGGACCCCAGTACTCCTCTTCCCAGGTCGGGGAATCCTCAGGCTGCCCCCCCATCCCGCTACGCCAAGGGACAGTAACAAATCTGCCTCAATCCTGCCAAAATCCCTATCCCTCTCAACCATCCCTGGACCACCTCAGACACAACTACCCCTGTCTAGCACAACAGCAGAGCCAATCATCTCAACACGTCAAAGCAGACCACAGAGGGCAGTACGCTCCGGGGTAAGAGCGCAAACCAGTGAACACAAGAAACCCTTTTGATGTGTTTAATGCTATTAATGTTCCAGAACGCTTCCCGAATCTCCTCCCGACTCCAGCTCAGAGCCATATTCACCTCAACAAGCCAACGGTAACCTCATTTACCACCAATAATGCCATTTAGTGCTGTGCTTTTTTACATTTTTACACATTTTTTTTGTTCCAGATCCACACATGCTCAGGACAATGACGCCTGAGAACATGTGTCACCTGACCAGTCCCCCTCCCCTCCCTTCACACTATCCCAGCATGCATCGTGACATGTACCTGAAGCCGGAGCCCATCATATCCCAGTATCCGATTGGTCCAATCACTGGAGGAGGCGGAGACTTGCAGCAGAATCAGATGCTTCATCAGCTCCTGCAACATCCACAAGCAGCAGAGTAAGAAACATAACATGTAAACATTCTATTCTCAAAAGACAAATAAATTTAGAAAGATCTTAATGGAGGTGGGGTCGCAAGTCCATAACGGAAAGATATACTACCTGGTCACTTTATTAGGTACACCTGTCCAACTCCCCGTTCACGCAGTTGAATCCATTGAGGCGTGTAGACAAGGTCAAGACGATCTGCAAACCGAACTTCTGAATAGGGAAGAAAGGTGAAGACTTTGAACGTGGCATGGTTGTTGGTGCCACACAAGCTGGGTATTGGTACTGGGATTTTCACACACAACCATTTTCAGAGTTTACAGAATGGTCCGAAAAAGAGAAGATGTTTGGTGACATCATGGGACTCACTCTCTTGTTTTCACTTTATTCAGGTTGATTTTAAAATCAATCATTTGTTCAAAAAAAAGTTCAAAAACTTATAAAAACCTACGACTATTTCTCCAGAGGCATTCCCGTCCATCCAGCAAAGAAGAGAAAACACTCTGAGTCTCCCAACAGCACTCTCAACTCTCAAATGCTCTCTGGCATGATAAAGCAAGAGCCAGGTACACAAATAAACACACACACACAGATGGTATAGTCTGCTGTTTATCTCAATTCTGCATGTGTCCAACAGGGCTGATCCAGGACACAGAAACCTCGTACCTGGATCCAAACTACCAGTGCATAAAGTGGCAGGCGCACCAGCAGAACAAATGGACGCCGCTCTATGACTCCAGTGGAAAAGAACTGTAGGTGCTGCCCTTGTCTCAGAGCCGAAATTTATAACCAAGAACTGGGAATTACAGCCAGGGAGAGGGTGAAAGTGTGTGCTAGGGATTTAATAGGGTATAAGGAGGTATCAGTCTCGAGAGAGAGAGAGAGAAAGCCTCGAGGTAAAGAGAGAGAGAGAGAGACTTTGACTTTTTACACTTCTTTATTGTACCATTTCACATATATTATTCACATTATTTCACATATTAGTTGTTGCTTAGTTCAGCTCTTCCGGAATCCTCATATATACCACAAACAACATTTTCCACACACCAAATGCATTGAAATACATCCAAATTTTTCATCTGCTTATAAAAGTTCAAATCATATAAGATCCTAGATTTCACCAGCCTTTTAAAAATTCGGATGGCATCACAGTCTGTGGTTTTTGCAATCTGTTTTTTCCTTGATAAGTATATTGCCGTCTTTGTTTGTCCAAGAATAAAATTGAAGAGCTGGTACTTGTGTTTTTTAACATATTTAAAACCGGAGAGAGAAAGAGATAGAGAGAGATAGAGAGAGAGAGAGAGAGAGATGGGTGATGCAAGGGATTCCTATGAGGTGAGCAGAGCAGGGGAGTGAAAACAAAATCTGGCTCTAGAAAAAGAGAGAGTGAGAGATAGAAAGAGAGAGAGAGAGAGAGAGAGAGATGGGCGATGCAAGGGATTCCTATGAGGTGAGCAGTGTGGGGGAGTGAAAACAAAATCTGGCTCTAGAAAAAGAGAGAGTGAGAGAGAGAGAGAAAGAGAGAGAGGATGGCATGAATTTAGTTTCAACATAAACACAATCGCAATTACGTATTGGCTTAATCCATCTTAGTATACAATTAATAAAAAAACAATTAAATGTAATTACTTAACTTTTTATAGATAGATAAGATAAGCATACAGTAAACCAATGTAAAAATATCTAAAAAAAATAACAGATATATAAGATCATATAATATTAATAAGTAAATAATATTGTTATAAAATGTAAAAAATGTATGATGGTTTATTTTTCTTTAACTTTCTCTCTTCCTCTCAAGCCCGATGGTGACCTACAGAGTGGATGCAGACAAGGGCTTCAACTTCTCCCTGGCCGACGATGCCTTCGTGTGTCAGAAGAAGAACCACTTCCAGGTGACGGTGTACATTGGAATGCCAGGAGACCCCAAATATGTCAAAAGCAGCGACGGAGGCCTGCAGGCCATTGAGTGCTTTTACCTAAAGCTCAATGGAGTCAAGGTGAAGCCAAACAGCTCACTCTAAAATTAGAATAGCTGAATGAACATTCCATTTTTAAAGAACTTTTTACAAAACGTGTGTTTTTCTATATGTCCAGTTGGAAGCCATGAATCAGTCTATTAATGTGGAACAGTCCCAGTCTGACCGTAGCAAAAGACCATTCAAGCCGGTTCTGTACGTTGATCCACGGGTGTGTACTGTGTGTGAAATTTGATAGCGTTATAATCTGATGTTTTTGTTTTATAGAGTGACGTTGCCATCTGAGCAGGTTACTAAGGTAACGGTGGGTCGTCTTCACTTCAGTGAAACCACAGCCAATAACATGAGAAAGAAAGGCAAGCCCAACCCTGACCAGAGGTACAACTAAAAGAAATCGATTAATTTAATTTCTGCTCGTTTCTGTTCCATCCAACTGAAACCCAAACATTACTCCACTTTTGTTGTTTGTTCAGGTACTTCATGTTAGTGGTGTCCCTCCAGGCTCAGAGTCGAAGTCAGAGCTTGACGGTGGCGGCTCACGTCTCTGAACGGATCATCGTCAGGGTAACCGCTGTCAGTCTGGTCGTGTCTGACCGACCTCATCCAATCACAGCCTCTGTCTGTCTGTCCGTCATAGTTTGATTGCTCTAATGATTCCATCTCTACGATCGTTTCCTGTTTGTGCAGTTAACAGATCGTTAATGGATACGAATATGAATAAATAATCATTTTTGATAAAAAAAAGTCATAAAAAAGACAATTTGCTCATAATATCTGTTTTATATGTGCAAGATTTAACAATATCAGGAATTATTGTACGAGGCATTGCCATAACAATTATTAGTTCTTTATTGTTCATAATCTGTATTATTTAAATATTTTTTTCCACATTTTTTTTTGTAACTAACTCAGGTGTTTCTGCTCTTTCTCGCCCTCTTGTGGCCATGGGGGGCCTTAAGCAGCTGCCAAATTAAGTCCAAAAGAAATGGTGGCACACCCATGAAAAATGCACTGAGGTTCAGCTTCCTGTGACTAGTGCACATTATATTTAAAGATATATACAACACCATTTGAGATATTTTCTACATAGTCAAATAAACATTGTGGCTATCTGATATTGGAGTAACAAGTAAAAATAGAGTTGTTAGTCTGGAAATTATATAAATTAAATGCCTTGCTGTGACGAAGAGAGTTATTGAAGAAGCTTCCTTGGCGATATATTAGATATTAGCTTCCAATGCAAGTTCTTTAAATGAGATTTGTAGTATTTTTCCCTTTGAGAACTGTTCTGCATATGTTTTGCCCTGTCTCGATTATTAAAAAGAAATACCGTATAGGGCTCTGCCGCTTTCTCTTAACTTTAATGATGCAGTGGGAACACATGTGTCCAAGCCGACATTAAATAAGAGACACAAAGGAATTGCACAAAACTGAATCAATCAGTTTTTTCTGGTGACAAAAATGTTTTACAATGTTCATTTTTGTTATTTAGTCTGTTCTTATCAAATAGAATAACCTTGATAACCATGCCAAATAAGGTACTAACAACATTTAAATTATTATTTTATAGTGTTGGGTCTAAGTTTGTCATGCTTTCACACTGTTGAGTTGTTTTTTTCATATGAGCAGGACTTTTATTATGTAATACGTGCCATAAAATACAAACTAACTTCTTGTATTTTATGACCGTTTTCTCCAAACGGTCACCAATGATGTGAGAATTTTATTAGAAGTGTGCATGATGAGACCACCTTTGCAAAATTCCAACAGCAAATGTAAAAAAAAATTATTTACTGTTAGAATTTCCACTCTACTTTCATCAATTTTAAGAGAAATGGCCAATGAAACTTTTTTTACTGGTTTTACTGGATATTGTGTAAGCGCTAAAAGGTATTGTATTTAATATGCATAATAAATTTGACTTTTTAATCAATAAACGTCAACCCTTAACATGTTATCGATGTTTGTTTATATCCAGGCATCAAACCCAGGTCAGTTTGAGAGTGACAGTGAGGTGCTGTGGCAGAGAGGCCAGATGCCAGACTCTGTGTACCATCACGGCCGAGTGGGGATCAACACTGACCGACCCGATGAGGCTCTCGTGGTGCATGGCAATGTGAAGGTCATGGGCTCCCTGGTGCATCCTTCAGACATCAGAGCCAAAGAGAATGTCCAAGAGGTCTCTATTTTTATGAAAACTCATGAGTGAAAGGAAATTTTACAATGCTCCATAAATGTGTGGCATAGAAACCCCAGTGTCTATGTCTTCAACCAAGATTTGGACTAGACTTGGCAAAAAGGACTTGTTTTAATTGTTGAATATGAAGCAGCAAGACTCCCATTAGACTCCTGCAGATTGAAATAATCATAGTTAATTTAATAAGTTAATTTAATAATTGACATAAGGCTAAGTGATGCAGTGTTATCTAAGGTCCCAGAGCTCTTTATTTCAGGTGGACACGACTGATAACCTGCGGCGAATCTCCCAGATGCGGCTGGTGCATTATCAGTATAAGCCTGAGTTTGCAGCCACTGTGGGCATCGATACCACAGCTGAGACTGGTACTGACCATTTATTATTATCACTTTTCATAGCATCAGATGGTTCAGAACAAATAATATTTTAAATTTTTCACTACTTTATGATACGGTTAGTGGGAGAAACAGATGCTTGTCATTTGTGATAACATTTAAACCTTTAAAATGGTGAATAAAAACATTTAGGTCCCAATTAAAATATTCATTTGTATTTAGTTTGATTTCTCATTTGGAATATAACAGCTGTCCTTTTTTGTGTTTTCTTTATTTAGTAATTATGTATTTTGGGAGATTTTCATTCAATTGTTTTATTTTTAAAAATTGCAGCTTTGTAATTTTCTGTGTTTTGTTTTTGTTTTGTAATTATAGACTTTCATTATATTTCTGTTTCCATTGTCTTTTTTGTTTTAAATTTTTGTCCACATTTTATTTCATGGTAAAATATTGCCGTTTCAAAAAAAAAAGGTTAATTCTTTTTTTTAATTTAATTTATTTTGTACTTCAATATTTTGTAAAAATAGATATTTTAATATACATTGTTTTGCATTTAAATTATTTTTAGTCACTTTTATACATTATTGATAAGTTCTATGATTATTTTTTTTTAAGTATCAGTGCAGAATTTCGGGAAGTGATTTCTTATATATTTTATATTTAAAAGCCCTTTTCAATATTTGATCCACTCATACACAATAATTTTATACTTTTTGGACTTTTGAATATCTCATTCCGTTTAATGCTTTAAATATTTGTGATCAGGGGTTATTGCTCAGGAGGTCCAGCAGATTCTTCCGGAGGCTGTGAAGGAAGGAGGAGATGTGGTGTGCGCTAACGGCGAAACTATCCCCAATCTACTGGTGGTTAATAAAGTACAAAGACATTCACCCACTGTCCACACTTCTATCCCTCCCAGTCTCTTTCTCATGAGTCTGTTTGATTCCTCAGGAGCGCATCTTCATGGAGAATGTGGGAGCTGTGAAGGAGCTCTGCAAACTCACAGATAACCTGGAGACTCGCATCGATGAGCTCGAGCGCTGGAGCCGTAAACTGGCTAAACTGAGACGGCTGGACAGCATGAAGAGCACCGTGAGTGGAGGAACCATCAGGTGGGTGTGGGCTACCAAAGACACAGGTTAATGTCTGAAAACATCTAAAGAAACATACTTCTTCTTTTCTAGCCAATCAGGAAGCTACTTTAGCAGAACAGGAAGCGGCCCACTCAAGAAAAAAACGGCTAAGCCAGGAAGCAAGGCAGGAAGCAATGCAGGATTATTATAATGTGTAGGTGGGAAAATGTGTGAGACCTGATTAATTAGGGAGAGTGTTTCCTCATGACAGGCCGTCCCGGAGAAGAGCTGCCTGAGTCACAGGGTCATGCAAGGAAGCGTCCTGGCATTGGTCATCATTATGGCCTTCAGGTGAGAATCAGCTCAGCATTGTATTAAAATAACAATAAAACTCATTTTAATGTATCTTTTTGTTTGTTTGTATTAAAAACCTCATCCATCAACCCTCTCTTCCAAATCCCCCAAAGTTCTGCTTCAAAACAAATAATGTTTAAACTGGATTTTTCATTCCAGATTGTTAATACTCATGTGAGCTACTTCTAATAATATATATAAACCCGCTTGTGTTTTGGGGGGATGTTTTCAGCCACTTCGGGGGAATTTTGAGTCTAAATTTGGCCAAAACCTTTTCTCTGTTTTGGCAAACTGAATGGAAACTCAAAACTATTTACCGGTACTACCCTTTGTGTTGTTCATGGTTGTTAAAAGCCACTAAAAGTGCTGTAAATGAATATTTGTTTATCTATAAATATCTTTATCTACCTCACCTCTTATCAAAACTACAACCTTTTTTAATCCCAAAATTATACCCTTAAATCTTATATAATGACTTATTTTCAATATGAAAAAGGATTATGGCCTGCATTGTTTTTTTTTACCTTTATATTAGTCTTGGACACGTCAAACATAAATAACAACATTGGCGTTGGTGTAGTTTTTGTGTAGCACCAGATTTAATGTTTGTGGCTGTTTTTGTCCCATTGACTTCCATTATAAGACCATTTTTGATTGCAACGCCATGACACCAAATAATCATACATTCTAAAAAAAAAGCTTTCTGACTGGTTTATTGGACTGATAAATCCATGATGGCCTTGTTTCTGCTCTTCTTGTAGCTCGTATACCCCTTTTGACCTGACATTGGTCACATCTGTTATTCAATGTCTTTTCGGTTTATTATCTCTGTATTGTTTACTACTTCTAGATAGGATTTTGATCCTTATTTAAAAAAAACACTGTAAGAAAGTAAAAGTCCATCAATGTGCATCACTGATTAGTGTCCCAGTGGAAACAACTAGAGACTAGAAAGTTCCTTGTTTAATTGGCAAAATGGAACATTTGCAAAAAAAAACTTTTTGTATGAATATTCATCCAGAGACTAAAATGTTTGTGCTAACACCCAGTTACCATCATGTTATAAGCATTACCTACTGGTTAACAGTTGAGTATGCTGAAGCTACTGGTTTTTCAGTTGAAAACTACTTATTTACCCTATTATGGCAATTGGTGACAAACATTGGTGATGAATGGTGCCCCAGTTAAATGCCCCTGTAACCACTCCACACCAACGTCTACCGTCAAGATCATGCCACTAATGTGAAACATCTACGACTATTTGCTTTCCTACTGACATCAAGCTGAGTTATGCTACCATTGGTAGCACTGAGCATCTCCTGATTAATTCTTAGTTTAAAGAGTAAACTGCAATATTTAATAATTTCTTATATTGTCATATAAATATAATTTAAATATAAATTATATGTCTTATAAAGTTATAATCTGCAAAAAAGGTGTAACTAGTATCAGTCCATGTGACTCAACCTTAGTTTCAAGTAGATTCTTAACATTCGGAGCCTTCATCACTTTCTTGTAATCATCTCCCCATCTGCTTCATAGCATCATCTCCATGTCCATCCTCTATGTTCTCAACCTCCAGCACCACAGCAGCAGAAGTGATGTAGAGGGGTATGTACATCACCACTGACACATGCTCTCTCTTTTTGATGCCCTCTTTCTCTCTGGTTTGATTTCTCTCGCTCGTTTCCTTCAGTCTAGAATGTAGTTCTCCATCCCGCTGCCTTCTTTTCACCTCTTGGACACCCTTCCTGACTACAACAGTCACTTTCTGTCCAACTTCCAGTCTGTGGTACTGTATCTTGTTACACATCCACCCATCTGTGCTTCTACACTTCATTTCTCTGTCTCTCTCCATTAAAAAAATGCCCTTGAAGTCTTTTAAAGATTTTGAAATTCACAGGAGCTTGGTTAACTTGAATACTACGGAAGGATACCAACTAATTTCTTGAACTTTCAAGTCAATTTCTGCAGTTCAGTTTGTAAAAGGTTTCTAACATTTTAGTATTTATGAAATATAAAGTGTTTAAGTTGAATAGGAGACCAAAAAAAGTAAACTGGCAACAAATGAGATGAAAAATTGGTGCAATTGGAGTAATGTTTGAATAACAATAAGAGTTACCAGGGCTTGCTGGCACCAATTAAGCTAGTGCTCGAGAGGGAATTAATGTTAGTACGTTTGTACCCGACAATTACACTCATGATACTATGCAGGTCCAGATAATGAACTTGTGAAAACTATATCAAATTTCTATTTCATTAAAAAACAATCCTGTTGACCTTTTAGGTTTAGAAGTTAAACGTGAGCATTTAACAGTGATTAAATTTATGTTGGTCTTCAAATTTGGTCAGCCTCACTTAGATTTATTTAGGATTCGTACATTATATTAATATCATTTGTTTTCTGGTCTGTTTTTTCTGCAGGTCTCGATCTGCTGTGGGTTTGTCTCGTCAGGCTTCATTTCCTCCAGGCAGACCCCTGACCACATCTACAAGCACCACAGGTTCCAGAGATACACACTCAGTATCTGCAATTTTCCTTCTTTTTACTTTTATTCCTAAAGTTTGGATCTGTTCACAGCTTCCACTTCTCCCTCACCCTCAAATCAAGTGCCTTGCTGCCCTCCCACACCTGCCACAACCAACCAATCAGCAACTGTCAGCACATCAGCAGGGAACAACCAATCATCTCCAAGTAAGACATTAGCCTAAGAATATACAGATCAATGGTAGAAATTACATATTGAACTGTGTTCCATCTATCTTTCCCTTCTCAGACTGGATGTCTCTCGCCCCCACTCAGTCTGTGATAAATAAGAAAGGCAAGTCTCGAGCTCTGGAGAAAGATGGCCGCAGCAAGAACCGCCTGAGTCTCACAGTGCCTCCACTGTTCATCAGAAAGAATAAACTACCACCGGAGAGTAACAAACACTCACCTCCACAAAGGAGACAGCGAAGCACAAACACACCTGGTACACACACGGATACACGCACACACACGCACACACTACAGCTCAGAATCATTCTTGTTTGGAATCTTTTACTTAACGCACTTTTCTTCTCAAATTTTACTCTGAATCATTTTTTTTCTTCTGTGTTTTTCAAATCTCCTCCTTTACCCTACTGCCACCTATCCAGCTTCCTGTGTAACTGTAGCAATTTACTATTGCAATAAAGTCAAATGAGGCATCTTTTATTGCAGGTTGAATTAGCAAAAATGTTTTGTGTGCAACAATTTGTATTGTATTGTATTTCTATTGTACCTCAAAATAAGTTAAATATTTTAAGAAAGATCTAATACTAATACAAACAGTTTGTAGATTCTATCAGATTTTTATTAAAGGTGCGCTCTTGAATTTTTTTTAATCATATTTTTTAAATTGTGACAGATTTTGAGATGGAATTTATTTTCAGATGTATGTATAAATTTGATATTTTAACCCCTGAAATGGAGCAAAAGTTAACTTTAATTTTGTTGTTTATGAATACAGCTATGAAACGTACTCCTTTAAAGAAATAAATATTTTATCATATATATATGTATGAACACTCTTTAACATTTTGAAATAGTCACTGATTTTGAAAACATGTTAAATTATGTATTTAATGCATTTTCACTACTTAATACATGTTTGTACATCTATGTTACGCTACGGTATTCGGGGAATACAAATAATTGTTGTGTGAAAGTTCTGTTTCACACAATAGAGTAATTCTTAAAATCAGATCCGTTATTATAACTTCAAAACAAACCTATTAAAATAAAAAAAAACACTGTTTTTCGGTTGATGCTATCAAATTAAATTTCCTTACAAAAGCCTTAGTCTTTTTTTATTTACTTAGATTATATTTGTAGTTAAAACTTTATAATATCATCTTTCACCAGGCTGCCAGTAAGTGCAAATAACATACTGTTGAAGTTGATTTTTTTGTTTTACACACAGATGTAAATCCAGCTTTCTGCCTGAGCAAACTGTACATCCAGGAGTTCCATCAAGAAATAAGAACACTTGAGTGCTTCTCTCCTGACTCCTGCAGGTAACATCACCTGGATGCATTCATGTGTGAGCAAACTAATGCTTGTTATGCACAGAAAACAATTAGAAGCTCTTCGCTGCAGAGCAAATCTATGCAAAAACACTTCGTTTTCAAGCATCTGAGCTCAATATTTTTTTTTTGCAGCTTTACCGTGTCTCTGAATGGAGACAGAAACTCATCTATGTCTTACATTACGATGCGTATGATGTGAGTATGAACAAACACACACATTAGCAATGTTGAATGTATATTATTGAATAATAATTCATAACCCAAGAAGACTTTAAAAGCAAGGTTTAAGCAGATTTAACAGAAAACGCAGCTTTATTTAGCTTAAACACTAGAGATGCTATTAGCTAACACATGCTGCATTGGCAACAAAAGAAGATCGAGGTAGGAGGAAAAAGGAGGTCGAGAGAGAGCCTCAGGATCTCAGGAATGTGAAGAACCTAGTTGTGCTGTTTTATTCAAGTACCTTATAACTTCCTGTTTTGATGTAACTTCCAATTCTGCATCAAACTTTAAAACGTATTTTAAAATAGATTTTAAATAGAAACATTGATATGAGAGTGGCCTTTATGTGAACAAACATACAGTAATTGACATGTGTACTTGCAGATCCTCTGAGGTATTGTACATCTGGAAATGTGGAGCCAACAGAGGGCGCATCTGCCCAAATTACCCAGAATCCTCTGTCTCTCTGGAGCCCAGCACTTTTACTTCTGTAAGATCTCAGCTCTTGGTTTGACCACATTATCACACATAGTTGGAACTAGTGCCAAATTAAAAAGATAACAATTTTTATTTATTTATTTATATTTTCGAGAGACAAAAAAATGCAGAAAACTAACAGTAAATCAGTAAAGAAATCAGAAGAAAGATCTTAATTAAGATATTACTTAATTAATTTTAGTGATTTAATCAAATAACTTATTTCAACTAAAAAGTTAAAGAGGTTAGGTTACTTGTGGAGGAAATTATGTTTATGCAGACGAGCTCACAACATTGTAACTTTTGACTATTAGGGTACCAGCCACATCTGGTCACTTCCTGTGAGGCCTTTCCAGGAGGTGAGGTACACTTTCAGAGCCTCACGTTCAGTAAGTTTTCAAACCTATTGTTCTTTTCTTCTGTAAACTCTTTCTATATCTTATTATAGAAATGTACCATCTTATATCTCTACACTGTTCTTCTATGGTGAAAAAAAACATGCAGCAAAGTGAACTAGGACTTTTTTTAAATATTAAAAAGCAGACTCTTCCTATTGGTGCCAGAGGAAGCCATTAACATTAAATGGCGAAAGTTTGTGCACACTTTGATGTTTAGAAAGTATTTAATTAGTAAAAAGGAATGGTTACCAAGGTCAAGTTTTTGGTTACTATGGAGGAGTCCTTGACATCATAAAAAAGTGCTAATACCCTATGATTTTCCGTAGCTGAGATAGTGTTATGCAAAAATGGTTGCTATGGTAAAGTTAAGTCAGCAACATAATATGATGTTCCCTTTGTCACTAAAGTTATATAAACCAAACCCCATGTTTTTATCATTTACTAAAGCTGAAAATGTGGTTGCTAGGATAAACAGTTTGGTTGCTAGGGAGCCGACATAATAAGAAATATTCAGCAGAACCGCCATCTGCCAATACATGTATGAACAAGGGGGAAAATATCTCAAGAACAAGATCTCAAGTGGGCGAGAATTCAATTTGCTAGCCCCAGTGCACCTGAAAACAGTGGATCAAATTTGGGGCAAGAAAGAGGAGCAAGTCTGAGAGTAGTAAATGTTGTACTTAGGAAAAGAACTGCCTCGTACGGCTCCTAAATACTTCCTGTATCTGATGCTACTAGTACTAGGTAAAAAAGATTTGAGTTTGTTGATACTTACGACACTGCGCTCAGTGAATCTAATCCCTTGAGGCTCTCTCTTTTCTCAGAATCTCTCAGGATGTACCAGAGAAGACACCGTCACACCCTCACACTGCTCTGAGATCAGTTTGCTCTTCCACAGCTCATGCTAAACTCGCAGCTTCTTCAGGACTTGACCCTCTGTTCTGCATACTCTGGATCAAGACAAAGAGTAAACAGATTTAACAAGCGACACACACACACACAGATCTGTCAATCTGAAGCTTGTATTAATGTTACGGTCTTAGTTTACTGGTTTTACACTGGAAGGCACTTTAACAAACACTTTTCTGAAACCCGTTGTCATTTCCCAGCCTTCCCCATTTCTCTTGCTGTTCAGTAATATTAAAAAAAAAATACTCTTATCTGGAAACATTACAGATAAAAACCAAATTAATATAATTTTAAACATTTTTTGCATCCTCGAGGGATTTTTATACATGTAACAATGCATTTAGATCTATTGAACCAATATAATTAATCTTGGAAAGAAATCTGGACTATATGGAGCAAACATTACCAATGCATTTATTCATTATTTTGATCCTAGTACACATAAAAGTCAAATCCCTAATGAAACAAAAAAAAAAATCCATCTAAACGGGCCATTAACTGTTTCCCCCCTAGCTTTTTCCATTCAAATAATTTATTTATTGCCATTTTAATATCAAAATATGTAGTTTTGTCCTGTTTCAGAATGGTAGGTTACAGTAGGAGTGAATGCTGACCTATGGAAACACTCATACATTGTTTTTTTATTTAACAGTTTAACATATTTTAACATAAGCCAGTACACCTGAGATGTTTAGAAACACATCATGCAATGACTGGTGGTCAAATACGACCATCCAATAACCAAATCTTAAGACGCAAACCTTTGCTGCTTTTTTCAAATCAGGAGTATATTGTAAAGAGAAGAATGGTTGAGGAATTTCAAACTCTGTACTGAACATCTCCTGATTTTCCTTGGATCGTAGATTTAAAAGCTGCGGCTATAAAACTGATTGATAACTATCACACAATGCAAATAGATTCAGATATTTAATTTTTACATTTTACACAGCATAAATACCATAGAGTTCACATCGTGTGGTATTGTACGAAATCAGTTCATCTTAAGGGAGTGTGAATCAGAGCAACCACTGGATGCGAATCACTGGTATTCACTGGACTTAAAACTGGACAAACTACACTGGAGCCTCTGCAATGGCAGCAGATCACTGGATAAATGCAGACACTGGATCATTAGGCACCTCTACACTGGTTGATCGTCAGAAAACACTATTCACTTTGAGGTTTTACAACAGTACTTTTTTCACAATACAGGTGTGCTATGTTTAACCCTTTGTGTACCCCAGCACGTACAGTGTTTCAGTTTCATTGTCCAACCCCTATTCAGCCATGAGAGTATTTCCTTGTATAGTTTTATCTGAACATCATGCCTCCGAACGTTTGCTCAAAATGGAAATTCATTCATGTGTAACGTTTTAAACCTTGCCATATTACTCCTTGAGAGGTCACATTGTGATCATTTGGATTGTTTTTGTTTGTGTAAGTCAGCACTGTGTAAATTCAACACCTTCTTTTGTAGCATTATTAGTTTTTTTATACTTACGTTTGACCAATTTAGAGTTCTTTTTAATTTGAAGCATTACTGAAGAGCCATTATGATGTTTTAGTTATCAAACATCAAACTTAGTGACTGGAAATATTCTTTTACAATGATATTTGAGAATTCAGATTTATGGATATTGCAAAAAAATACCTAATTATCTGATCTGTCTTTATTAAACCCACCATCTGAGCACTTCCAAACTATGCACTGTAAATATATATTTTTAAATGTTTGTTCACTCTAAAGCAGCCTTTTCTGTAAGATATAGCTTCTTTTAACGGCTCTCATCGGTTTTGGTTGGCTTGTTATAATAACTTGTATGATCTACGTTACCCTTTATATAAATTTTCTTTCTTTTCAATAGTTTGTCACATGTATTTTTACATTTACGATCTATTGGTGCTTAATCATAACAGTTATGATTTAAATAATGTTTTTGTAACTTGTGTTAATGAGATGAGACATGCTTTGTAATATACAGTATTACAGTATAATAAACTGATTATAGCGTTTGCCTTGAAGGCTTAAAGCCTTGAAATAACTCCGAAATTAAAAACAGATTCGTGCTTAAGTTCATTTTTACCTCACATTAGTCAGTTGTTCTGCTTTTTGAAAGCCTTTGTTGTGTTTTTGACTCTTAATTATAATGTGACGTTTGACTGCATTTTAAATGTGTTAACTGATGTCATAATACAGATGCATGAAGCAGAAATTAAATATTTTTCGGAATACTAAGTTTGTCTGTGAATGATTCGTCATTAAATAATCATCACATATCAAAGAGTAAACTAGTAAATTAATAACAACTTAGTTTCTCGTAGACTTTTATTTTCTTATTTAGTGGCCTTTATTTTGAAACACCGGTCCGGGTCACATAAAATTACAAAATTAAATAAAGGTAACGAACTCTCTAACCTCGCTCATATTTTGTTAATATCTCAAAAATGTTAGATTGAGCTGGATTTGATCATTATCACAGAGTGCTGCATATCATCAGAAAACGGAGCGCGAACTTGCCACAACAGCGGTTGGGACTTTTATCTTACACTTGCTGGCAAGCACACCTCTTCCGGTCGCTCTTTTCGTACGTGGCCGAACTCCCCTTGCTTCCTATCAGCCAACTCAAGCTTCACCTGTCACACAATGGTAAATTATGCTTTATTTATTGAACACATAATCATTTATGTTTGTCTTGAACTCATGTGAGGTTATAAATGAAAACAAAATGCAAGCGGCGAGTCTAGATTTACTCGGTTAGCTCTTCTGTTGTTAAACGTTTTAGCAGCGACTGGGAGTCGGGGAATCAAATGAAGCTTCATACAAACTACGTTGAAATAAATGGTACTAAAGATACGTTTAAGTAATTTCGATTTGTAACGCTCCGTAAAATTTCTTAAATATGCACTAAAGTCTTTAATAATTATTATTTTTATTCTGATCTACGTTTATTTAGCTATGTAGTCCATGAAATCATTATGACTTTCTACTGAATGGTGTACAAGTATGCCATTTTAAACAATTCCCACATTTATTTTTTTAAGTAGATTTATTCAAAAATTAGTCACCCTCTCATTTAACGCGTATTCAAAAATGAGAGAAATTCTTAAAATAGTTACATCTGACACTTTATACGTACCTTCTCTTTAATCAATGTTGAGCTGCAAGATGTGGAGGACAAACATTTATTTTGGCAAAAAATCAACAAAATCACCAACTCTCATATTTAGGACCACATAAAACGGGCAAATGTCTGTATAAAAATGTAAACCTTGAAAAAGGTTAACTAGGTTCCTCTACTGCAGTTGTCATTTTATGACCGGGTTGAGGGATGAACTCGATAAATGCTCTTCGGGTGAATCATACTCTGGTTTAATTGGTTTTTATATAGTTTTATTTAGTTGTTTGATTGAAATGAGCCGGTGTTGAAGATCTTGGTCCTTGTGTGTAACAGGAGTTGGAGGCCATGGCACGCTACACGAGTCCGGTCAACCCGGCTGTGTTCCCGCACCTCACTGTGGTTCTTCTGGCCATTGGCATGTTTTTCACGGCATGGTTCTTCGTGTATCCTCAACACCAACTGATTGTGTTTGAACGAAACCAGTTTTCTCTTGCCTTTCAGCTTGTATCAGACCTTGACTCAGTCTCAGCTATGAGGTGACGTCAACCAAGTACACGCGTGATGTCTACAAAGAGCTCCTGATCTCTCTGGTGGCCTCGCTCTTCATGGGTTTCGGTGTGCTCTTCCTTTTACTCTGGGTTGGCATCTACGTCTGACACACCGACCAATCCACATGTTTTGTACTTTATTTCAAGGTCAGTTTTATTTTTCTTTATTATATTTTTGCATATCTTGAGTGAAAATCACACTTTTCCATGAGATAAGTGGTAGTCCATAGATAAGAGACTGAGTTGTGCTGCTGTTGGGTGTAAAGAGGAATCCAGAGGAATCTGTTGTAAATTGTACTTTTTTTTTATTTAGTAGATCTAGTTTTTAGTTTAATCTAGCTAGATTCATCTATTTATTCAGGAACCTCCTTTTATTTTCAACTGTTACATCGTTTTATTAGATTTTGTCTATTACTTTAAAGTATTTTAATTGCTCGTTTATTGTATTCATCAAATAAATCATCTCTAATAATTTAGCATAGCATGGGGGTGGTGTAAAGGCTGAGTTTACAAAAGTTTCCCATTAACTTCCTATTGGTCATGTTGTTTTATTATACTTTTCCTCAGGTTTTGGGAAGGAGATGTGTAGAGATCATTCCAGATACAACAGGAATTCACTTGGTTTCAAAGGAAATAGGGCTCATTATTTCACAAATAAAATCTGTTTTTGTTAAAAAAAAAGTATTCTTGACTGTTATTTGATCGGATTCCTCAACATTTATTTTAAAATCTTTTCTATTTAGACATTATCATCCCTGAATAAAATTAGGTATTTGGGTAAATTACATAATTTTAATCTAAAAGCACTTAAAACTAATCTTTTCAGTCTTTCCTAGACACACAAATGAAAGTCTCATGAAAGTTTATCTGTTAGTAGCTATATAACTACTTACTAATATGGCCGACAATAATTAATGATTCTTTACTCAATCGGCAAATAATTTTGTAACCCACGACAACATCATTTATAGACACAGACATACACCAGTCGGCTCAAAGCCTGGTCTGCTTCCCAGAATAACACCAGTGCATTTCTTAAGTTCAGTTCACACAGAGTCTTGGCCAAACACACTGGGAGCTAGCTATTTGTGTCCTATGAGCTGTTTGTGGAGCGTAAAACCCCAATCCAGCTTAATCTGAGCCAGCGCAATAAAAGAGATCCTCACACGACGCCAGACAGGGGTCATCTGACCTCATTTAAAACATTTGTTACAACCAAACAATGAGAAAATGAATCAATTGGGCGATACGAACGTTATTTTGTTAACGGTTAAAATTTTTTACGTTACTATTAAAAAAATACGTATATTCAAGTAGGGCTGGGCGATATGGACCAAAAGTCATATCCCGATATATTTAGGCTGAATATCGATATACGATATATATCCCGATATTTTTATCAAAAAGTGAGAGCAATTGTTTAGTCACAGTCAAACCCAAATATGACATTTCACAAGTAGTTTTATTTAAACTGGCCGGATGAAACAATACTCAGCTGTTCCCTTGTTTTTTGGGAATAAAATATAAATATATTTGAATACGCAAATAAAATATAAAAATCTAAAGTTTGTATAATGCTGTACATTCATAAATTATTAAAATATTCAATGCTGTAAGCAACTTAGGCGATTGCATTCTTTTAAACTTTTTAAACAATATTTATAGTTTTACAATGTGTTACAAGTAAATTTGACATCTACGCGGCATATAAGCAAAATAAAAATGTAAACTTTTTCACGAGTAAACATTTTATGTGAACTCTCATTGGCTTAGTCTGTGTAATCACGTGATTGAATGCGCGTTCACGCAAGAGGGGAGTCGGAATCTGCCGGGGAGTCGAAATATGGCACAACAACGGTACACCGCGGGAAAATGAAGCTTGAAGGGAGCTTTGTGTCGGGGCTGGAGCTTTTGCGGGTTGCGGTTGGCTTGCAGCTGGGGCCTCGGCAGCGCGCAGTTTCACACACTCTTCATACTGCAGTTTGTGCCACTGTTTTAGATGGTGAAAAAGATTTGTAGTGCTTCCACCCCTGGCTGTAACTTCTTTATAGCACTCCCTACAAATGACATTGTTTTGTTTCTCATCAGAAACTTTGAATCCGAACCATCTCCATATTACTGAGCCGCTACTTTTTTGTTTACCAACTAAATTCTCCGCATGCTCAGCAGATGTTGTTGCTTCCTCCATGTTTGTTGAAGAGTGCCGGCGGATTGTCTGCTCCAGAGTCCAGCCCCTCCCCTCTCTGTGCCTGAAAGAGGAGGGGCGTGGCCAGGGGCGCGCAAAGTAGTGCTGAGAGCTCCGGGTTAAAGCAGTTTGCTGGAGCAAGGCTCACAGCGCAGTTTGAACTGCGCAGCCTATATCGATATAGGCGATATGGTCAAATTTCATATCTCGTTTAAAAATATATCGATATATTTTTAATATCGATATATCGCCCAGCCCTATGTTCAAGTGCTTTATGAACAGGAAAAAATCGTTAACATTTCTCTAACGATGTAACATATTTGTATAAAAATCAAGTTTTTTTT
Organism: Danionella cerebrum; assembly: GCA_007224835.1. NCBI lineage: Eukaryota > Metazoa > Chordata > Actinopteri > Cypriniformes > Danionidae > Danionella > Danionella cerebrum. The sequence goes on from SRMA01025243.1 coordinate 885,153, forward strand.
TTTATATTATTTTCAGAAACGTCGCTATATACATACATGCGTAGATCAGTACAAAGTAAAACATTTATTATCACATCAAACACACATTTAAAATCAAATCACATGGGGAATGCAGCATAACAAGTGCAGGGATGATTACTCCGTTTGTGGAGTGTTGAGTGAGGCACTTTGTTGATGCTCTAAACGTGTATTTTATGTGTGGAGAAGGGAAAAATAATAAACTTTATAAAAACATGACGGATCCAAACTCAAAGGCAAACTTGTACAAATGGATCTGCTACACATCACCAAAAACCTTTAAATGCTTGCGGTCCGAAACGGATTTTCATTCATAGCCATTCTTATAAAGACATCTCTGCAAACCACAGAGAAGAAGAAATGTACGGAAGACAGTAGAAATAAAAGGTCACCTGATCGTAGCGAGAAGAACTTCCGCAACTGCTCAATCTCTGTGTTTCAAGTCCTATGCAGCCTTCCCACAATTCCGTAGGGGTTCTGGATGAGTCTGTCGTGTTTCTTGAACTTGACCCTTTATCACTGTCGTGCTCTTGCGAAGGCGTCCCGAAGCCACGGCGAATCCTCGTACAGTCTGGGGTCACCAAGGTACTCTGTTGTGCGCTTGTAGAAGTAATAATACAACACAGCAGCTGCGGGACACACAGTTTCCGTCAGAAATAAAGGTGAAAATGATGGAAGAACATACTTTATGCATGTGACAGCTCAAGTTTATAGCCCCTCTGACAGGAAGTGGACATTGGTAAGAGAATGAAAAGTATGGACGATAGTTTTCTCACCCAGTCTCTGTAAGACAAACAAAACCTGCAGGCCATCTGTCCAAACGAAGCGATTGGACTCCATCCACCGCAGGTTCTAGTGAGATATCAAGAGGAGTAAGCATACTTTTAGATTATTGGATTGCAAAGTGACTGAAAGATCCAATAAACAGTTAGTGTCACCACTCTCTCCCTTCAAAAGAGCATTTTTTCCCCAATTTCAGTGATATTCTTTAATATCTTGGCAATTAAATGGTAAAATTTAAAAAAAATAATCACAGTACTTTTGATATTGGAGCTGAGGTAGATAAATTAAACAGCCACAAACAACTCAAAAGGGTTGTATATTTGTAACGAGGGCTTTTTTTTTTTTTACATTTTGAAGAATTTCATTAAAATATGCGTAAAAATAAGATGTCGCACAAAAAATCATTTAATTTGGCGAAACAGAAATAGCCAAATTTAGACTAACCATCATTCTGAGGTGGCTGAAAACCACACACGCGCGCTGTTAATGTGCATGTAACATTTGTATTATTTAATAACTATTATTGTAGAAAAATTGTCCTTTACCCTTTGTTTTTATACAGATCAAACTAGACCCTGGTGATCTTCGCTTTAAGGTCTCAAAACTTAAAAGAAAAAGTGTTATTTCTCAATGAAACATTGTTTATTTTTAACAATGTTCTGGCCATAGCCTACTTATTGATTGAAAAACTGAAAGGACAGTGGAGGGAGACAGGATGCAAGATGGCGGCGGGATGGGCACAGACATTAAGCTCAAACTTGTGTCGCATAAGTGCCAGCCACTAAGGCACAGCGCAGAACAAATATTTTTCTTAATTTTTATTCATATTGAGTCGTCTATTACAGACCTAATATCATGACGTGTATCGTAGGAGGTGTGTACCGTTACTCCCCTAATAATCGAATTAACTGACATTGTACAGTGACGAATTAGTAGTTAATGACTTCATTCACAAATCTTACTGTGCACGTGCTCCAAATTCAGCGTTCAGTGCCAGATTTGTTTGTAAATACAATATTACACAAGTGATACGAGGTATTAGATCATTAAAAAATATTGAATATCACTAATTTTCATTCCTGAATGTCAATTAATGTCTGAGTTGCTGCCATTTGATTGGACGACTAGCTCTTTGTGTTACTCAACAAGTGTACCTAACAAAGTGGCCGGTATTACCTGTAAGCATAGAATACAAAAATTATAATAGAGCATGATCTTTATTAATAAAATTTGAGCGTTAAACACTCCCAAAGACGGTATTCCCAGTACAATTTCACAAAACAATGCGCTCACCATCACCCAGCAGTGGAAGCAGATGCTGAGGGTCAGGTAAAGCGAGGAGAGCATCAGCATTCCTCTGAATCTCTCCAGCAGCAGTGACACCAGCCCCACCTGGAAGACGTAGGTGTTGAACATCATGAGGAGGATGATGATCACGTTGAACAGGATGCCGATGTCCTGTATTCTGCAGAAGAAGAGGAAAATGATGTTTAGAGCAGGTGGAATAACTGACTGCAGATCAAGATGGCGTCACGACTTCACGAGGCTCCATGACTCTAACTTTACTATGTACCCGAATGGGGATTTACGTAGCATTTGTGTTGAATAACACCAGTTTAAACCCTCTTGACATGAAAGACAAAATTAAAGCTGCAAGCAGCAAACAAAGGGCTCTCGTACTACATGGATTAAGATGGTTGGGACTGATAAGGCACAGTATGGCTGAGTTATAACTTATTGTTTATGGAAAAATATGCTTTGCAAGGGGAGGTTTTTGGGAAAAAGCCAACTTCCTGTCGATTTTGGAAATGCTATCCATATTAGTTATATTGAAGTCTTGGAACCCTACACAAGTGAACCAAATGTCAACAATGTACAACAAACCATTGGTGTGCTGTAGAGCCACTTTGTCATACCCAACCCCAATCAGATGTACATTTTTCACCAGTTTTGACGTGCGTACGAAACAAAAACGTTCTCCTAAAGACCTCATAGTTTAAATAGGAATGAGTTGGGACACTCACATGAAGAGCACGAGCTGGATGACGGGGATGGTGCGCAGCAGCTCACTAAAGGAGTTGACAAACAGGTCAAAGGTCAGCAGGGAGAGCTGGATCAGGAGCACCAGAGAGTAGTTGTTGGTCTGGAGCATTTCTGCAGCAATGCTCGCTTCTCCTCCAGATCACACACTCTTCGGAGATCACATGGAGCTCAGATTGAGGAGAGGACACTTCCAGTTGCCGAGGTGAAACCAAGCACATGGCAGAGAGGAGTCCTGGAGAGCACGGGTTTAATCCTGACCATAGCCATGGTGAAGAGTCAGGTCTCCAGGTCAGCTTTTAGACGATGCGCATGCACAGATTCTGGAGAAGGAAAACAGATTAAACTCTTTTTTTTTTTTCTTCAATCATGCAGATTTTAAGTTGATGGAACTCAACATTTTTTTTCTGTCCACCTAGCTTTCTCACATCCTCCTGTCAATCCCAGTAGCCGCACATCCAGTACGCCTTGTTCTTGTTTATGCAGAAGATAGTTCTTAATAACTACGGCTGTGTGTTTAAGATCATTGCCCTGCTGCAGACTCCATTTTGGGCAAGTCTGACCCCTCCCTGATTGTATTGCAAAGTGCATAAACATCTGCTCGTGTTTCTTTCTTTCTTTCTTTCGTGTTTCTGATTGGTGGTTGTACACTTTTGTCAATATTGTGCATATATTAAGTATATCAGTCATATCATGAGTCTAAACTGAAAGTCAGCATCTCTCATTCATTCTCTGTTTGCGAGTACTCACTGGTGTACTAAGTACAGCAGCAGCAGTCAGCTCCAGGTCTACAAGGTGTTACCAAGGAAGAGCAGCAGGCCACAGAGGGGATTAGGGCTTAATTTCTCCCAGTCCAGGTCTGTAATCTCTGTCTGATTCAAAACTCCACAGAACCTAAACAAAGAGATTACTCTGAGACCAAAGCAGCTCCTCTCGAGCCCAAGACTCCTTCCACTGTTAGTTCACCATGGTAACTACTCGGAATCAGTGCAGGAAACTCTGTAGACTTTCTGTAATGACAGAAGGGACAGGATTATGTGCTGTAGATTCACTTGATGAGGTCAAAGAGGTTCAGAGAGAATCTCTTAGAGTGTGTGATGGTAAACATGCCTATTTATCATGATAAACAGACACTTTTGCCAACATATTAAAATTTACTCAATATTTGTAGCTGATGATGTACAATGCAGTAGTTTATAAATACAATTATACATCTACGTTGTTATTTTTAATACTATTACTACTACATTAATACCATGTCATATCTTTTGAAATACATTTACAATCTATTAAGGATACATTAATTTTTTAGAAGAATTATGAAATAAGTAGCCAATTTTTGCAGTAGTCAATGTTTGAACATTCAATTTTTCATTCTTAATTTTTATTTTTACAAAAAACTAGCATTGATGGTTTGGACATTGTGACAGTGTTCAATAAAACACACTTAAAGTTCACCAGATTTTTTTCTTGTTATTTTTAAATAATAAATAATTCAAAATTAAATAATTAAAAAAATGTTAATGATCCAATAATTTAAACGGTAAACCGTTGAATTTGTTGGGAAAGAATGGAGGGCGTGCAAAAAAAGAGTTTTTCTTTTTAGATTAAAAATACATTTAAAAGAAATTAGTCACAAATGCTATAATGAACTACAATCTATAAATTAGATAAAAAAAAAACAGAAGTCAACAATTTAGCTACTCGTTTCAACAAAACTAACGTTTCCGAGTGTTAAAGAGTTATTTGTGTAACGTTGAGATCAACGAGATTTAACTTAAATAGCTAACGGCTAACGGCTAACCACTGCTCTAGTTTAACCTTAAGCGGTTGAAATAAAAGTCTCACACACCTTTATGGCTCGTTAGGTCGAATCGTAGATAATGTAGGCATTAATTATGATAATAAAAGATAAATATTAGCGTTAAGCGTGATTTTTCAAACATAGTTTCAAAACGGAGACGTCCACGTTTGCGACAGAAAGGACCGCTGCCGCGTCTCCCATGGCAACCCCTCGAGAATCCAGTTACCACAACCTACACAATACGAGAGACTATAGGTTTAATAAGACTTTCTAATTAAATATGTTAATGTAATTGAACCAATCTCTACAATGCTATCTATCTGGAAAATAGGTTTTACTGCTCAAAAAGTTTTTTTTATGGTTTATTTCTCTTTGCTATGTTACGCTTGAGCTTGTAGTTTAAGGTTTACGGTAGTGAGTGGTTTGTTGCTTGTCTGCTGCCCTCTGGCGGAAGAAGAATGTAATGCGCTTCACTATACCTGAGCACTACACCTGGTGCTTTAGGTGAGTCTCTCTTCAGCTCTCAGCGACAAAGCTTCACATTCTGGTATGTCTGCTTTTAAAATTCCTTCTATTTAATAGTATTTTTAATAAAGTAAGGTTAATCCGTTTTTAAAACCAACAAAACTACGCATTTGCCAGTGACGAGGACACGTTTAATTATGCATGACATTTGCTAAATCATAAATAAAACAATTACTCGATTAAACGACACTTTCTATGTGTTTAAGTACCGTGGTTGTGCCATCGTTTCAGAAAGATATTTATGCAAATTCAATTTTTTGTAAAAAAAATTAAAAAATACTCATGTAACTAATTTTGCAACAATTCAGTATATTAAATAATTAATTATAGAACAGCCACTCTCAAATCTGCTCTATAGTAAACATGGGAGCTATTTTACATATCAATGTGTTAAACTGTGTTTATATATTTTCCTATATAGTTTTTTCATAGATTCCCTGCTGTGTTTTCAATTGTTTTGCTCTGATTCATAAAATGGAAGTGTTGTTTTATTTTGTTGTAAGTGTGAATAAATTTCATTAAAGGCTGTGTTTGTAACTGCAAACATTCTGTGTGAACAGAAACACATGTGTGGTTTATGATCTGAAGGTAGCATGTGGCCGTCAGACTTTATCTCTCAGGTGATTCTCGAGTGTAAACTCTGTTAAAGTCAGGAAGTTTATTTGACCTTGAGTGTTGCAATTCATCTGTGGTTTTATTACTGTTGTAAACAGGCCAGGCCCGTGTACACAGTATACTGGTTAATTCAAATATTCCAAGAAAACAAAAGTACAACTAATATTTTGTGGTCATTCGCAAGAGGTTTATATGTAAGATTATCTTTTACAACGTCTTACATTGTGCGAAAGATCTCAGTTAGTAATGCACATACATTTATTTCTGCTTTAAAACAAAAGCTAGCGTCCTTCTGTGATGTAACACCTTTAGCCAATGATTATTCATCTGGTTTGTTTTGTAAATGTGACATTTAGTGGTGAAATAATGTCATTTACACTGTATTTCACCTCATTTTAGATGTTATTTTAAAGTTGAGCAGTCCTGTACTAAGAAACCAAAAAGTGCTAGATATATCACTTTTCTAATGTTTTTGTTTTATATAACAAAATATATTAGCATCCTTCCCTGGTTCTCCGTACACAGGAGCTAAAACAACTGTTCTACCTATAATCAGAACCTTTTCTGAACTAAAAAAAAAAAGAGTGTATAACAAGGAGCAAGCCAGTGTTCGGAAGAGCTGTTTTTCACCTTCATCGTAACCAACTTAAATTTCCCCTCTTTTTCAGGTGCTGGCTCAAATTAAACGTGTTAAAATTCTGAAATTCTAAATGAAAGTTATTTTTTTGATAAATGTGTTTGTTTTTTGAATGGGGGAAAAATAACTTTTTAAATACTTTTTGGAATCTCAGTTCATGACTTCTTGAGTTTATGTCCTATAACATTTATTTTATCACAAGTAACTAAACAAATGTTCCAAATAATAACTAAAACTGTTTCTACTGAATAATTTATTGAGGTCTGGGGATTATACAACCCTGATTCAAATCATTCTCATCCAGTCTGGACCTCTTTCCGACCTCAGCCCTGGGCATTGCTTGATTATGCAAATCTTTGTGTTGATTTCGCTTCGGTGGTGAAGGTATTTAAACTCCTGATTGCAAGCTCTGACTGTGTGTGTGTTTGTGCGTGTGTGTGTAAGGGGAGCTCAACACTGTATTTGCATCTCATTTTGTTTTTAAACACACACTCCTTCATGTCACATGATGCCATCCTGTTTCTATGTCTACATTTGTGTGTTGACGGGTCAACATTTAGAATTGTGTCTGGGAGAGTTGTTCTGTTTGTAAACAGTTTTAGGTAAAACATGAATTAAATTTGTGAGAATAGCTTGCGTTGTGTGATTTAGCTGCAGCAGTTGTGTAAATAAATTATTTGAACACCTCTGAGGGTAGCGTTGCATTGCTAAGAATTGTGAAGCAAGTCACTGGGGCCCAATATTAACGTTTACTGAAGGAGGAGATCTATTTTCTTTAAATCCCATGTGACCTCTGCTGCTGTACCTGGTGAAGCCATCTCAAACATCTCTTTTACACACAAGACAATTCCAGTAATAGAATCTGGAGAATACCGAGCGTCTCCGGGTCAGAATTAATATTTAACATCCTGGTCAAGGTTTGTTAACATATCTATTAGCAAGCAGAAGTTAATCTTGCATTCCTCCACTAATAAATGAACGACCTGGTTAATATTTTAGCCTGCACTCAGAGTGGATTTAATCTTTAATAAATTTCACTTTGAAGCAGGATCATTTAAAAGTGATCGCAATGGGTACAAATGTGGATTATTCGTGCAAAAAGGATCAAAATCCATTGAGGGGCTTTGTGATATTTAACAGTGTAAAAAGGAGCCGGATTGCTGTTTTTGATGTCACAAACCTTAGGATCCAAATCACAATTCTATTTAGAGATATAGTCTGCTATTTTCCCCATACTGTCTATTTTGTCATCGTTTGCTCTCGACAACTCAATGTAATTCCACATAAATGAAGGGGGCAGTGTCAGAAGTAGCTCAGGATCATTAAAATGGCCAGATTATGAAATGTAACGGTTTTTTTCAAGGGGGGTGAGGGTCTTTTTTTAGAACAGATAGGACAGTGTGATGATAGGATGAGATGTGGGCTCGGGATTTGAACTCGCGCCACCCTGTGCAACCACGCAAAACGTCCTCTACAACACGAGGACAAACTGAAATGTCAAATTTTGAATGAAGCTGAGGTAGATGTGGTGAAATACGAAACAATATGTTAAATCCTATTGTTTTGAGACAGAAAGTTAAATCACAAACAGGAAGTTATATTAAAATTGGGAATGTATTTGCTCTTATTAAAATGAGGTTGCTGAGGGACTCTCGCCCGCTTTCCTGCTTTGAACGTTCAAGGAGACATTTGGGCCTCTTCTCTTTTGCCTTCCGATATCTCTCTCTCTCTATCTCTTCAATGCAACATTAGATCTTAGCTGTTAGCTTCCAGAGTCTTCTAAAAAGGGTTATGATTATTATTTTCAATAACAGGAACTGAAACAGACAAAATGAACCATATCAGCTGCTGAGAAATGGGCATTGTTCTGCCATTAAATCCTCACCCATGCCAATGATTTGTGTACTGGGTTAAACTCTGCCACTGGCATTATTACTGCTTCCCATTCTATTTTATGACCCAACAAATTAATCATAGATGTATACAAATGTTCATTTAATGCATTTTTAGTTATCTTTTGTCATATTTGGTTTTAGCATATGGTATGTCTATCATATTAGTGTTTTACCCATGTCATATCTTGTCCTTTTCTGAGTTTTAAATGAAATCTTATGTTTTTTTGTTGTGTGGGTTCATTGTGGCATGTATATCTAGGGTCAAAGCTCAGGAAAATAAAGTTAAACCATTTTCTTAAAGAAACAGTTTAGATATACTTTAAATGTGTGTGCCCCATTTGTTGTTTTTTTTTAACCAACAAAACAATCCTCTATGTTTTCAAAAATTCTAGTTGTACCACTTGAGGTAAATGGTCTGATTCTAAGAAGTAACACATACTTGATTCCACAACTCCCTGTGTCTACAGTAATGTCTGGCTGGCTGATGGACGGAGTAGTGTTGGAGGGAACAGGAAGTGGTCAGATGTCACCACGGTCCACATTGCGAAGTCCTTTACCGAGCCGTATGACGAAGTCACCACTGTCCAGTGACACCGCATCGCCTGTGTTAGACAGACAGGACAGGATGAGCAAAGCTAAAGAGCTCTTTGAATTGTGTGATAAAGAGGCTAAAGGATTCATCACAAAGAGAGACATGCAGGTGAGATATGCGAGGCCTACGCAATAATCCTATTGTTTAGCTTGCTCGATTCTGATTGGCTGATGAACATTCTAATTTAGAACGCTTGATTCTAACGTAATACCTTTGTCCCTGATTGGCTAAGGAACACGGTACAGTAGAATGTTCTTATTTGGAATGCTTGAATCTTATTGGCTGAACAACATTCAAAGGTAGATTGCTTGAACCGGATTGGCTGATGATCATTCTAATTTAGAATTTCGGCTATTTGATGATGATGATGATAGCCTTTATTTGTTACATACACTGTTACATGTAGCGAAATGGGACCCCTCTGGCCACAGACATAGACAGGGTAAGGACAGGCCAGTGTGGAGAGGTAGTATTTAAGAGAGAAACAGCGAAATGGATATACATTAGGTAAAGTAGCTCAAAAAAGAGCCTTTTCCGCACTGTCCTTCAAAGGGCAGTGTGGAGTAGGTTAAAAAAAACGTCATTGCAATGAAGCACATAGACAAATATAGGAAGAGAACATCGCAGGATGAGGTAGGGGTCCAGGGAAGTGGTGTAACCGCTGCAGTCTGCAGCTGACATTTTCCTGCAGCCAGACGGCGCTGTACTCATGGCCCGTCAGATTACAGCGGTGGAGAAAAAGCATTTGTCTATTTTAAGAAAAAAATTACTATTTTAAGCATGAATGGCTGCTTCTGGTTATTTATTAAATATTTTAAATGGCTGATGGACATTCTAAAGCTGAAAGCTCGATTCTGATTGGCTGTCTGAGTGACTTTTTTTAGGTTCAGTACCTGTCTGACTGGCTAAAGAACACTCTACTGTTAAATACTTGATTCTAAACGGCTGACATGATAAGTGCTGATCTAATGTATTCTTATGATTAAGAATAGGCTTTATCACACCTGCATTTTGTGTTATTTACAAACTGTATAGGTTGGTGAAATATTTTGGTGGACTTGTAAAATTAAGTTACAATCTGACCAGACTCTAATTAAATTAAGTTACACTCTCACCAAAGTGTTTTGTCCTGTTTAATTACATCAGCGTCTACAACAAGAGGTTCCTTTATCTCCCGATCAGCTCGAATCAGTGTTTGAGAGTTTGGACAGAGACAGAAATGGTTTTCTTACCCCCCTTGAGTTCCACACTGGTCTTGGTGAGCATGTTTAGATCTGTACAAGCTATAAAATAAATGTTTACCAATGTCTAAAGGTATTTTAAAACGTTGCTTTTTTGTTCAGGTGAGCTCGTTGGCTCTGAGATAGAAGAGAGAGCGAATATGGATGGAGATGAACGAGTAGAGCTGACCGAAATCAGATTCATCCAGATTCTCATGGAGTTGGGAGCTGATAAACTCTTTAAAGAGTGAGTAAATTTACTCAGATGTGCTTCGGCTGTCTCACACATTAGATAATGAGTAAACTGCGCTTCCAGCTGAAGCTTGGATCAATAATATCACCTTGGCAAAACCAACACTCTGTTACTGTCAACACTTGGGATAAGTAGCAACTAGCGAGAGGGTGAGAAATTACACCTGAGCAACCATTCAGCTCCTCAAGAAAACACAGTGTCAACAAGAATCATTGAAACATATGTTTAACCTGTAATACTGGCTACAAAGTCATAGAAAACTTATAGATATTTAAACATCTCAACACCCAACCATCTTACTTAGCAACTCTATATACAGGCCTATGTATATATCCAGGATGCATAAATAAAAGGTATTAAACGATCGCAGTCTGGAACCCCCATAATAGCAACACAAACCCTCATCATTTTGGGTACATGACTTTTTCAGGTGTTTTAGCAAAAATGTGGCTTGTTGCTATGTTAACACTACATTTGTATAAATGTTTAATGTTAATCATGGAAACTGGTTCAATATGATCCATTCTAAAGTCATAATTTCCCTGCACGTCTTCCTGAAACCACCTGTGGAATGTTAATATTGCACACCGACCTCGATTGTCGTTTTGCAATCGCAAGCAGCATATGCAGTTTTGGAATAATAAAAGCCAAGCTACACACAATTATCTCCTGGTTTCATGCAGTGTAGATGATGAATGGGATGCTCTAATACAGTAGAAATTTACAGTGAGTCAAATAAAAATTTTGTAGCATATATGATGTAATGTGTCTCTTTACGCCTTCAAAAAGCAGCTAAAAACTCTACTCTTTAGAGAGCACTTAACCTACTTACTTACTAACTTAAAAAAAGTGAAGCACTGATTTGAATTCCCTTTCTGTACTAGCTTGAATGTGTTCTATGTGTATGTCTTCTGATCAATCCACTTTGTACCAAACTGCTTGATGTTTACTCCCAATGTAAGTCGCTTTGAATAAAAGCGTCTGCTAAATACATAAATGTAAATGTGTTCTCAAATGTGTAAATGCTGTAAACAAACACTTTGGCTGTGTGTTTGGGGTCATTTCTCATTAGTCCTGTCCACATTTTCGACCTCCACCATGCCTAACTGTTGCCAGTAGACGCTCGTTATTGAACCTTTGACAATCAAACTGCCTTCTGATACAAGAAATTATTAACAATGTAGCCTCGGTTCAGGCTGTCTTCGGTGGCTTCACGTGGACCATGCACCACTTGCAGTCTTTACCCTGAATATAGTTCTTAATTATTTTGGTTGCGTGTTTGGGGTCATTGTCCTGCTGCAAAAAAAATGTATCCAATAAACCACCTCCCTCATGGCATTGGAAAAAAATGTGACTAATTTTTACGTTTCCTGTGTGTGTTAGTCAGTGGGATTTGTGTGGTTTGTGGTCTGAGCTCCAAAGAGACAAACCGGAGCTGTTGGCCGTTTTGGAGAAGATTTTGTCCAACACTTTATTTCATCTTCAGGATTCCCTCAAAGAGAGAGAGAATTTGGAACGCGCACTGCGCAGGTTGGATTCATATTTAACCTTATATATAGTTAAGCGTTTTCTAATTTCTGAACGTTTTACACGTCTTGCAGGAGAGAAGAAGATCATGACAGAGTGGTGCGGTCAATATATGAAGACATGGAGAGCCAGCTTAAAGAAGAGAGAGAGAAACGGCAAGCCCTGGTAAACACTAATGGCTACGTTTACATTAAAACTCCGATACGATATAGAAATTACCATAAAAACCAGTAACGATGAGCGCTGATGATGTAGATGGTGATCGATTGTAAAGAAGCAAACATATTGATGATAGAAATGTGTCTTTGTTGTGATGATAATGGTGATGAAGGACAGTTTGAAACACGGAGACCAAAGAGAGCAGCTGCTCCAGGAGCTGAGGACTCGGGAACAAGAGCTTGAGTTCACTCTCACCAAACAGAGAGAGGTACACACTCACTCAATGAGGTTGTGTGCTAAACCCACATAAACACTGGCTAAACCCCAGCTGTGTATTTGTCTGTTTGTCTTTAGTTAGAGTGCAGGATGAGTGTTCTGAGCAGCGAGCAGGCTGACTTCCTCAGTGAGACCCGCCGCTTGCACGATTCAAACCTGCAGCTCCAGGATCAGCTGGATCAGAGCCGAGAAGAGCTGCAGAAAGCACTGAGAAAACTAAAGCAGCTGCAGAGCACACTTGCAGAGCAGCAGAGCTACAAAGAGAGGTGCAATAACTCTCCTGAAAAGTTAAAAAATCCAAACAATACAGATAATGCAAATAATTACAATCACGGGCACCTAATAAAGTTTTATGCTAATGTCTCTGAGTGTTGAATTTCTTTGTGATGCTGCAGAGCGGTTCTAAAAGTCTCCCGAAACATGCAGCAGGAGCGGGAAAGCCTTACGAGACAGCTGGATCTGCTCAGGTATAACTCTCCGATGGATCAGAAGTTATATTTGCATAATAAGCTTTAAGGTTTCACAAAGGTTATTCGTTTTGATATTTTGTGTTTTAAACAAACGTCACAAGAGATATTTACAAGGTGACGCATAATTTACAAGGTTAATTCAAATGAAAATGTAAGAAAATGAGAGATTGCCTTTCAGTTTCATTTTACAGACACCATTTGTGTGCCATCTAGTGGTAAAAATAACGGATAACCCTTGGAAGTACAAGACCTGTGATATGGCTTGTGTTTTTTTTTAATTCTGGTAGAAATGGAACAAGGTTCACTAGGTTTTATATAATTGTCACTTTGTTTAGACCTTGTCTTTGCTTTTTGGATTTATTTATTTTTATTTGGTCTCAACACTTTTGATTATTGTTATAAAACAAAAAACTGTTCGTTGTCAATTTGTTTTATTTTTGCAGTAAAAAAAAGAAAAATGCTAAAAAAGGCCCTACACTGCTAAGGGTTCAAAATGGTCTCATTATTTAAAAGCCATTGCTTGTTAAACTAAACTAAATTAGCATTTCATGGCGGTAGCTGGCACTGCTTTGCCAATTTTCTCATGACGAATTGAAACCCTTCTTTTGTTTTGTTTTGTGTAATGAATATGATTAAGGAGTGATTTTGTTATTTTTCCAACTATTTTGGATAAATATCCTAAAGAAGCTTTTTTTTTTGTAAAATAGTTTATTTTGTGCTAAAAGTTGTGTTTTGTGGAAATAGCTTTGTGTAAATACATTGGATTCATATAGTTCTCTCTTTTTAAGGGACATGAATAAGCATCTCCGGGATGATAAAGATGCCCAACAGACACAGAAGAGTAGTAAATACTCCTCTGCACCCCCTGCCTATTACCCAGTATGCCGCTGTACGCACACTGTCTCGCCATGGCCTCGATCTATCTACCCTTACTAATGGTCTCCACCCACTCCACTGCTACAACACTCAAAATGAACTGCTATGTCATTTGTAAATAAATGTAAATGGATTAAGTCTAAATTATTTGTGAAAGCTTCCAGAGGATCAGGCAAACAGCAACAACTCATGAAAACTTGTATTAGCCTTGATTTCTAAAGAAACATTTTTTTGTCTGTTACAGAAATAAAGGATTTTTGTCACTGCGTAATCTGCCATATATTGAGTTGAAAGATTACGAATTATAAATCTGAGAGGAATATATTAAAAGAGTCTGATTTAGAGACTCAATATTTAAAAACAAAAGTCCAAAACAAAAGTCCTTTTTGGTTTTTCTTCAAGTAGCCCTCAACCCCGGACCAAAGAAGCACATTGTTTAACAAAATTTGTCATAACTAAATATTATTTATAAAACTAAAATTGTTGTACAATGACCCGTTGAGTTTGAAGTCTAATCAATGCAACGAGAAAAAAAGTGTATTAAGCTGAACAAATGTATTGTTAGTTAATAATAAAACATATTTTCTTTTACATGTGCGTTTTTTTTCTTTCTTTTTTGCAAGTATACAGTGGGCAAAAAATGAAAACCTTTAGATTTTATAAATGTATGAAAGGTAAAAATGTATGAAAAACATCTTTCATTGCTTTCTTGAGTCAGTATTAAGCAACCTTTGCCTGTTTTAGAATCCATTGCTATATACACCTATGCCACTGTGAGGGCATTTCAGGCTTTAAGGAGTGATCCATTTTATTAAAAATGATGGATGTACTTTGATATTCCAAAGAAATTGCAATCTGTTTGTATTTATTAAACTTGAAGCATGATTTGTAAACATTTCTCAAGGTTTGTATGTTTTGCAAGTATTAGAGTTTATCAAATGGCATTTAATACAGTTTCGACAGAGATATAAGTGGCGTGTTGTTATTGAACTGCAGTGCCCTCTATCGGCAGTTTGTGTTATTACATCAGTGTGAGAGACAGTCGTGAACGAGCTCCGCAGTGACCACCGGCGGCGCGGACAGAAGGACACGGACACCGAGAGGAGACACGGACAAACAAACATAATCTTTAGAAATAAGACGAGAAACGCGTTTGAGCTAAACTGTCAGGTGAGAGCGTTCATTTAAACGCGTGGTTTTACTGTTACTAAGAAATCCTATGTTTGGAGCACTGCAAGGGATAGTTCAACAACAAAAAAAAATTTGCCAACTGACATTTTTACGTAATTTCTTCTATTTATTTCCAGATTTAAAAAGGGTATATAATGTTGTGGATAAAATATCAATTTAGATGAATTTGTATTATAGTGTGAGTTTAAGCGTCTGTACTTTTTAACTGATATTTTTAAGCCTCTTTATTTCACAAAAATACACTCACGTTTTATATTTTTACATTAAAGTAGTTAATTTTTGTATAGGAAGAATTTGTATTCTGGTGTCACCTGTGAATTATGTAGAAAATTTGTGTAAATTGTATCTCTTGGCATTAAAATGACCCCAAATATTATGGGTTTAAACCTAATACGCTCAAATTATTCATTTATATTTAGGCTGTAATGCTTCGACCAGGTTAGGCTTAAGGATCTGCAATAAATTGTTCAGATTCTTCAGATTTTGTGGAGGGTTTTGAAAGAACACAGATCCAGAAGATGCTGCAGAAAACAAATCTCAATATTACGGCCATATGGTGGTCAGAATCTGCTCTCAGCCATTTTGTGTCCAGGAAAAAAATGTTTAGCATAACATGTGCTTTAAATATTTACAAAGACAGCGAGGCTTCAATATAAAAAAATATAAAAATGTCCAATGTCATTTAAAATGAAAAATTACAGAAATATAAGATTTTAGATGTAACATACCAAAGGTATATCATTTGTAACTGCTTACTTAACTTAAAAAAACTTATACTATTTATTTATTAATTAACTATGAAAATTTAACAATAAAAACATGTTGATTAGCTTAACCTCAGCATTTCTCTTTACCACTTACCGGACATTGTGTGCATTAAGGGTTAACTAAACACATTTAAGATACGATCAAGGAAGCACACCAACAACCTAATCAAAATTACAATTTGGACAAAGTTTCTAAAAAATTTAAAAAAAAAAAAAGCTTTATATAATGTTTAAGCTCCTGTTGCAGAAAGCATTGACAATGAATCTGTATAAGATTTGACCAAAATTGTAAATATATATTAAATCATTCAAGATTTACAACATTTATCAAGTTTATTGCTCATTATTGGTCATTTGAAGGACTTTTTCTGTTAAACCGACCATTTATAGACACATATAGGGCCCTTGTTTTCTAAAATATTGTTATCACGTTTTTAAATGTGGTCAGTAAGGCTTCCTGCTGTAAACCGCTAACATTTCTGTACAAAATAAATAGGCAGACTTGTTCTCTTCGTTTTATTTTCGTGCTATCTCTACTGAATTAAGAGACTATTCATAAACACACATAAAACCCTCATTTTTTAAGATATTGTTATCACATTTTAAAGCTTGCTTTTTTTTCTTTTGGGTATGCATTTTTACATTCTTTAGGCACATGCTGAGAGGTTAATGAAGAGATGGAACTGAGCTTGTATCTGCTTCTTCTGCAGTGTGAGGCACAGTTGTACAAACACAAGCCGAAAGTGTAATGGAGTCAGACAAGCTGGTGTTACTGAGTCAGATTTATCTGCGGCTGGCTGAGGTTACCGTAGTAAAACTCTTTGACAGTAACTCAATGACTCACTCATTCTGTTACTGTAGTAAACAGAGAGAGATAGAAACCGCTTTTGGCTATAACTGATCCTGGACTGGGGCCTGTTTCCACACACAGTTATAAAGAACAGAAGAAAATAACTATTTGCCCAGTCACTTAAAGTTTATCACATAATGATTTCCAAACGACGACTGCTACAACTGTTTTTTATCAATAGCCTAACTTATTATAGACTCCCACGGTCTTCTAGATAAAGCCCAGGCTGTTGATGGATGTTAAGCAGGGCTCTCGGTTTTACTCAGAGCTCTCAAAAGAGATGGTAAAATATCTCACTGTTTCAGGATGGCAGATACAGAGGAAAAAACCCATACCTGTGGAACCATCTGCCTTAAATATCTTTTGTTCATCTTCAATCTGCTCTTTTGGGTAAGTCTGGACTGATTGATTCACATTCGTTTGCACTGAGAGGGTTGTATGTCTCTCTAGTTCAAATAATGACACTCGTGTTGGTTTATTACAGATAGTTTGTACATAACTTAGACAGAATGAGTATCTATTTGCATATGTTGTACATTATTTAAGACTAAACTGGGTAGTTTCTTTTTATTCGCTATTCTACTGAGATGACTTTTTTTTGTTGCACTAATTAACTGATTAAGTACCTCATAAATACTCATGAGCCTGACATCACTTAACCAATGGGAAGGCGCGGTACATTAATATTAATGACAAATACATCAAAACGTTATTCGTAGACAGCATTTCTCTCTCGGGAAAGAGCTACAAGCAGTTTGCGCTTGTCGGGCGATGCGGTCCTGGAGGACTACTATCTAATTTCGATGCAGGAATGTTTGCGTTTTATCGACTAGTAAATGTAAAATTACCCTCCATTGTCCTGCCATGTGTTCATAAAGTTTAGCACAAGTGACTTTTTGCAAGTCTTTTGATCTTTGGGAGTCGATGTTGACGTTTGAAATCAGGAAAACAAACATGGCCCCAACCTTCACAATTTTAATAGCCCCGCCTTACACATACATCTATAATTAAATTCTGCATCCAATCCTAGCTGCTCTTGTGTTTACCCGAGTTAAACGTTAATCAAACACTTTTTTTAGTTGTTGTTCCACATGCCGTTTTTTCTCTTCGGTTTGTTGTCCACCAATTTTGAGCTTCGGTAGTAAATTAAAAATAAGACATTATATCGATATGTACGATATGCCAGAATTCATATCGAGTTTAAAAAATATCTCGATACATTTTAAATATCGAGATATCGCCCACCCCTACTTAAAGCCATGCTTCTCAATCCCATGATACATTGAAATCTAAAATGGTGGAAGTAATAGAGACAATGATGTGTATTCGTGTAAAAATAACTGTACCTCCTCCTAGTTGGCAGGTGGCGCTGTGATGGCAGTGGGAATCTGGACATTGGTGGATAAAAGCGACTACATCCACCTTCTCTCCTCCAACACATACATGATAGCAGCCTTCATTTTGATTGGAGCAGGAGCGGTTGTTGTGTTCACTGGGATTTTGGGCTGCTGCGCCACTATCAGGGAACAAAAAGGCCTTCTTATTGTGGTGAGAGAGCATCGTGGGTAATGAAACTCTGAGAGCAGTGATTATGGTTTTCCGATTAGTTCCAACATGGTTGAGAATAACAGTTTCATGTCATGGCAACACTGACCACAGCAACAAGACTCAAGGTAGTTATCAACAAGGTCTCTCCCAGTGAAAGATTTCAAAGTAGACAGGGGTTTCAATAATTGCTGTTCAAGCTTTTTTGGTGAGAAATGTTGAGGATCAGAGATGCAGTGGTCGGCCAAAGAAATTTGGCGCAGCAGAAGAATTAGTGCACTTTCGAAATTGGAAGACGTCCGGGAGTGCAATCAGCTCAGAAATGGCAGAGAACAGGTCGACAAGGTAAACCAATGATCCACTGTCCACTGAGACGTTTGCCAGAAGTGGAACAAGGACTCAAGTATACCAAAAACACAGGAACTGGGTGTAGAAAAATGGTAAAAGGTGATCTAAAATTGAAATATTTGTCAGTTTGTTGGTAAAGTACTGTATATATGTTACAGTGTTAGTAAATGTAAATGTCCCCGAATTTTCAATTCTCTCCAAAAATGAACCATTCCCCTTTATAAACACCAAGGCCTGCCAATCGTAATGACTGACACTAAAGAATAGTATGACTCCGCCCCTAGTGGTCACTTATTGCAGGTAGGTCTAGGGTGGGATCAGTAGTAGCTAAGAATTGTTTAAAGGACCAGACTCCAAAATGTGTAATTGTTAATGTAGCTGTAAAATAACATTTTTAAAGACTTTTAAAAAGAGTTTTTAAGCTTGTCCACCTGTGAGAATACATTCCTTTTTTGGAGCTTTTTTGTATTTTTATGTAATTGTTAAAGTCCAGTGTTCCTTGGTGAAATAATAGTGTGTATTCACATGGAACACCACAAGGCAAAGCTATTCTGGCAGAAAGAACCTAAGTGGTTCTGGGAAGTCATTTCTCTGCTTTCTCTTTTATGATCCAGCACTGAAAACTCTCCTAGACTTTTACGTCGAGTGAAATATTTAGACGAACAGGCCGAGTGTACAATGTAAACACTGGACTACAGAAGCTGGATTTAGATTGTATGCATTTCACTGATTATCCTTGGACTGTGAGGTCAAACCAACACGGCTAAATTAGTTTGATCGTCACTTACTGTACAAGAGTGTCCCTCTGCGAGCTGCCTCAAAGCTGTCAACATATGTGATTTAAATAGATCCCTCTTATATAAAGATGTGTATGTCTTTAAAAGAGGTCCCACTTAGAAACTGAGTCATAACTGAGGAATGGTGGGCAGCAGGGAGCAAGAGAGAGGGAGTTCAGGGAGGGTGAGGGAGAGAGAGAGGAATGAAAAAGGGAGTTGATTCATACTGGAGGAATGAAAGGAGAGCGATTGGACTGGGAAAGGACAGAAACATGTAGAGAAAAAAAATACATTAAAACCGGCCACATGCATCTTAATGATCAATGCTAGCATTTAAATATCATAGAATCCTTACAAAACACAAAAGTTTTCCCTTCACAGTCACAAATTCATATCTGAGGGTTGCTTTGTTTTCATAATTGTCCTCAAATACCTTCACCTCAGTATAAGAACTTCATAAATAAATGAAGTTTGTCTGACAAATAAATTATTTGTTTTTGCAGTTCTATCCAAAGTAAAAATTTCCTCAAAGATTTATCTTCTTACGCCAGTATTTTAAGACTTTGCTATCAAAGTTGGTGGTTGGGAGTGTGAACAATAGTGTGAAATATAAGAATAAAAACTCATCAAAAGGTGGAACATTTTTAGCAAGAAGCCCATTACCACCAGGTTGAAAAACATTTAATGGCTTAAACAGTCTAAATAAAAAAGAGACAATTTGAGAGATAAAACATCAATGTTTTGACTTAAAATCACACATTTGAGATAAAAAAAATACATAATTTTTAGATAAAAAGTTGAAAATTTAAGATTAAAGTCAAAATTTGAGATGAAATGTCACCATTCCAAATGACACCAATTCAGAGATGTCATCATTTTCATTTACAAAAGTTAAAAAAATGCTGTAAAAAATGACTGCTTTCAAAAATTCACATTTCAAATGTAGACTCATCAGTCCAGGGCACCTGCCGCCAGCCATTTTTCTGCACCCAAATTCCTCTTTTTATGAATAGCTGAGTCATGTAGGAATTTTTTTTGTGGGTTTTTTAAAACACTTCTATAAAGACCACTTCTGATCAGATTTCTACAGACAGTTATAGGGAAGCTTACTGGTTTTCTGTAAATCTTCCCATTTTAAAGGACATTCGAAGGGAAAGTGCGTTTCCTTGGCCAACAACTGCATCTACAATCCTGAACGTTGAGCATATCTTTTTGTGCTTCCTCATAGTAACTTAAACAGCACATCTTGAAACCTGGGAGAGACCTTGTTGATGCAGTAAAACTACCTTTCTTTTCTCAACCTCACCTTAGTAACAGTTTCACCATTCCGGTTTCTGTTCTAGTTCATGACTGGATTTCAACCTACATTTGACACTGATGACCATTAATATAATGCGATAAAAATCCCTACATTCCTACTTTAAATGTAAAACACTTTTTTCCTTCGTTGCAATTGCAGTTTTTTGTTCTGCTGTTGTTAATCTTCCTTCTGGAAGTCACTGCTGGAATCTTGGCCTACGTGTATCATCAGGAGGTAAACTCAAACCCAGGATTTCTACTTGTATTTTTTCATCATACCATAACTTGTTTGTAGTTATTATGTTAAAATCATCTTTATGTTTGCTTGCAAATAACAAGTTGATAAACATGGCTGTAATAATTCCATGAATATCACAAACGTAAACAAATTCAGCTCCACGTTATACTCTCATACTGTAGATGCTGCATGTTTGCACGCGTTCCATCCACTTCCTGTTCTTCATCTTTTTAAACCCTTTTATCTCCTTTTCCTCCTGTTCCTCCAGTGTTTTCCTCTCTGCCACCAGGTAAAGAGCTACATAAGCTTATGGTATATGTAGTGAAATATGATTCTTAATTACATAGTCAGTTTTTTCTATTTGGAGCAGATTGAAAAAAAAAAATCTCAAATGTAATATTTGGACAATTTAGGTGAAAACAAATGGTATGTTAAATTTGAACAAAAGATTTAAGCAAGGTTTGTCAATGAGTGAATTAAACAGATTAGTACGCATGGACTTTTTATTTAATATGCGGTTAAGTACTGAAGCCCATTTCCACCAGGTTAAAAAAAGGACTTAAAAAGACAAAAAATTTCAGATATAGTTTTTAGAGAAGTCATAATTTTTAGAAAAAGTACATTTTGAGATAAAAAGCCTACATTTTGAGATAAAAAAAAAACATTCATTTTAAGATGAAAATCATAATGTTGAGATAAGAAAAATGTAAACACAAACGTCTAAACTATTGTTATTGCAAAAATTTGACATTTTGTTTCTGAAAACTTTTTTTTATCTCAATTTTTTTAAGCAATTATTATATTTTTTACCTTGCGGAATTGGGCTACCATCTTTGAATGTAACTCAGCAAGTTATACACTGCCCCGAGAGCACTTCCTCTGTGATACAGGGGCTTGATTTTTCCTTGCTAAACTTGAACAGTATCTTGTATACTAATCTCTATTTTTTTGTTTTATGTTCCTTCACCAATTACTCCCAAATATCATTTAATTTATTCAATTTCATTTTTATTATTTTTTTTTAAGAATATATTTTACACTGTACATCGATTTGAGTGGTTTATTGGATCAATCTGTGATCGCAGCTGAACTCTGAGTTGAAAGCTGATCTGAAAGAGAGGATGGTGGAGAACTACCAGCAGCCCGGACAAGAGCACGTCACCAGAGCCATCGACAACCTCCAGCAGGACGTAAGAATAATCTACATTTGCACATTTAGCAGATATTGTCATCCAAAGAGACTGACTCATCAGGAGATATCAACATGAGAACAAGACCGAGCAGCTCAAATATGCATGAAAACAAAGAAATGGGGGTACAGAAAAATGGCAGCAGGTGCTCTGGGTTGATAAGTGAAAATAATACACGTCTACAGGCAACAGTGAAGCATGGTGGAGGTTCCTTGAAGATTTTGGGCTATAATTCTGCAATTGGAGTTGGATTTCATTGAACTTTCCCTCTTTTTCTAACTTCAATTGACATTTTTTCCACTTTTGCTATTACTATACTTTTTAAAATCTGCTTTCTTGTGTTTAGCTGAAATGCTGCGGCAGTAACAGTTCTGCCGACTGGAGGGATGGCACCTGGATCCGGACCTTAGCTGATAGACGCCTGGTGCCTGACAGCTGCTGCAAGACCCCCACAGAGCGCTGTGGGGTCAGAGACCACCCGTCCAACATCTATAAAGTAGAGGTATGCTCACTCTACTCTCTTTGAGTCGGAATGAGTTTCCTTCATCAGTTCAACTCCAAAACAATGTTTTTGCAAATGTTCAATTTTACTTAAGTTTTAAGTAAACTACTAAGTGCTCATATTGGTTTCCAGCATCCTTTTAGCCTTTATTTATTTTGCTTACCTGCTTAGTTCTTAGGATCACAAGGCTCTGCTGGTGTTAGGACTTCTCGAGATCTACAGAAGACAACAAATAAAATTTTTGGTAACAGGGGACGATGACGTACTAAAATATTAATTTTGGTTTACCGTTATGTTAAATATCAACTTCATTTTCCACAGTAATGTTCTGTTTAAATAGACCAATATCTTGTCTAATTGGTGTTTATTTGATAAAAACCAGAGCCACATGTCGCTCCACAATTGGTTATCTTGACAGAATTTGGAACCATTCTTTTTCCATTCATATTGATTTAATGCACAGTAATATTCTATTATTTAAAAAATATTATATTGTATAATTTAGAATTTAGTGGACATTTTTGCTTGCCCACATACAAACCCTTTCAACAATATAGTCAACTGTTTTACAATAAGTATAGTGTGTGAAATGAACATATGTATATATATATATATATATACTTGATTATTTTTGTTATTTATCAATTTCTCACATTTTAAGCATTCTTACAAATTTTCAATTCTCTTTTTTTCTGTCTCTTTCTCATAGGGTGGTTGTATATCAAAACTTGAGGAATTTATTCTTCAACATCTGCTCATTTTGGGCTCAGTGGGTCTAGGGATTGCTTTTATTCAGGTAAAGTTTGTTCCGGAAGTTACTTTTTAAATATTAATGCAGTGTTTGTGTGTATGCGTTTTGTGTTTTAACCATGGAAATCCTCTCCATTTCAGATTGTCGGGATGTTTTTTACCTGCTGCCTGTATCAAAGCTTGAAAGAGGAAATCTACTAAAATAGTTTTTTCTGTGATACCAACTAACCCTGCTTACTGCTTTCTGGATTGCTGTGGATGTGCTGTCACTGAATGTGCTGGGTGCAGTATAAATAAGTGACTGGAGCACAGGATGAAGCCATGGCATGTCTTTGGCTGCAGGACAGTCGTTCCGGAAAAAGAACAGTGCAGTGCCTTATTCAAAGGGACAGTTTAACCAAAATGGAAATATTACTGAATTTCTTTATCCACTTTTTAAATCTGTGGATATTCATTGTCAGAAAACAACACAATAGAAGTCTATTTATAGCATTTGTCTGTATATATTTTTGATGTTTAAATTAAGAAATGGACTCAAAAATGTTATATATTGTGGTAGAAGTCTGTTGCACAGATTAGTTGTATATTTAAATATTGCTTTATAAATCAAAACAAGGCCCCTGGGTCTCTTTGCAACAAGGTTCCTGGTTTGATTCCAAGCTTAGAGTCTGTCTGAGATCTTTAGGTTTCCACCTGGACATTTAGACCATTAGACTGATGGCAGTATTTTGTCGGCAGAAGTGAACGTGGCCCTGAAATAGACTGAAGACCTGTCTGCAAAGCCACATGCTGGGATTAGGTTCAGATGAGGCCTATGTTGCCTAACTAGAATTCTGCCTGATGCTTTTATTGGATTTATCATCACCATCAACAAATGTATTTACTAAATCTGTACAATTTATAAATGCTTTGTGTGCACCATTGAAATAATTTTTTTAAACCAAGCTTAATAAATGTACTTTATAGCTTAATATTTGTACCCTACTCTTTATGAGGTCGACTACCTTCCTCACCGGCTGGTCAATATATTTTATCATCAGATGCATCATGAACATGGAGGAACCAGATATTTGCTATCTGGATATTCAGATACAGATACATATTCAGAACTGTGTTATAAAGCTTTGTGGATCTCAAAATTTGAGGGATGACATAGCAAAGAGGATGGTGTATTTAATATATTTGCTATGTTTAAATTTTATGTATTTTTCCTTGAAATCAATCAGATATCAACAGAAATAAACAATGTTATACTAACATTCACGACAATAATGTAGTGTTCTTTGTTTGTTTCTTGATTGTTGAAACATATGTGGTTTAATAGCAGATGAAAAAACATGTCGTTGCAGCTGCTTTTGAAAAAAACACCGATTTATGACTTCGCTGCGTTCCGGAACTGTTTACGTAGCAACTGTTTCCACACGGACTTTTATTACCAGCGGAGACATCAAAACAAAACGTCAAATAATTTACCCAAATGATTAAGCTTTGTTGAAACCATTATACTTTTAACGATAAATTCACACACATCGCTTTAACTTACAAACAACTATAAGAAGCAAACTAGTAAATAAAAAATATAAAGCATTTATAATGACATCAAAACCAACTTGCCTGATTGTGGCCAGTGCTGCATCTGGAGGTAAGATTCAACAGTTCTCAAGAAATTACAATTGTTAAAGTAAGATCACAGAGAAATATATATTTTTTTGTGGTAAATAACAGAGAATCTATTTGGATACATGTTTTTAAATATACAATCACAGTAATAAATGTTGAACTGACAAGAAAGACAGTTATAAAAAATGCAACAGTGTCATTGCGTCGTACTTTCATATGATTTGTCCATTTAATAAATAAATTATATATTTTTAGGGTAATGTGTGCATTTGATTTTTTTGTCAAGGCATAAACATATATTTGAACTGCTTTCTAATTGTAATCTGTTAAGTTTTGTAAACATTACGATTTAACTAGATTTTGTGTGTGTGCTTGACAGGAGTCTCAGCTCGGTCTTTCCAGCAGTGTTTTAATTTGTGCAGTCCAGTGTTTAACTTGCAGACCGCCACTCCTGGTGTAAGGAGACATTCACTTATACAGATCAATGTTGAACTCAGAAATCGAAATAGTCTCATTATTACTCACCCTAAAGAAATGGCATTTACACCCTTGATTAGCAAATATAGTTTTTTGACTCTGTAAAATTAAGATTACTTATCTTTTCTTTTGATAACTGCATTGTATCATGCAGTTTCTTTCACAAACTTATTCCTGGTCAGGGTTACATGGCTCTGCTAGTGCTTATTTCTAGCTCACACTGTGTAAAAGGCTGGGTACAATAAATTCACAAATTTATGTCCCATTTAATGAGTTTGCCTTAATTAAGAGAGAAGTGATGCCTATTTAGTTTTTTTTAAACTGTGATAGTGGGATATTAGTCCATGAAGGGATTGAAAATCACTTAAGTTCATTCATTTTCCAACCCGCTTATTTCCTTTTGGGGTTACGGGGGTCATTGGGCGAGAGGCATGGGTACATCCTGGACAGGTCGCCAGCCAGTCCATCGCAGCACTTAAATTCAGATATGTTCTGATGTGCTCTGATTAAAACTATTTAATGTCTCTCACAGGGGAAATCAATGGAGTTTGTTGGTGTGGATGACAACACGGCTCGATGGGTGCAAGAGTTTAGCATCAAGCCGTATGCCAACCCTGCCAAACTGGAGTCCATAGACGGTTAATAAGCACTTTTTTTGCACATGCATACCAAATAACTGGTTTTCAGAGTTCAACACTTTTTGTGTTTTAGGTTTGGGAGAAATTTGAAGTTGTACTATATATTTTTCACCAGTATCACCTAAAATATATTAATTCAATCCTAAATTTTGTAATATTAAAAAATATGTTTCAGGTGCACGCTACCAAGCCCTCTTGATCCCAGACTGCCCTGGAGCCCTGAACGATCTCGCTTGCAGTGGATCCCTGGCTCGAATTCTAACCCATTTCATTTCTCAGCAAAGTCAGTGTCTCATATTCAATGACTTTTAATTCTTTTTTAACTTAAAAAAAAGTACTGGAGCAGAGAGCCACTATAAGGGTATTTTCACACCATTCTGAAGGATATACTACTTAGCTGGTAGGTAAATACTCCACATAACTGGCAGCTCATGCTATGTTCAGCAGGTTAACTCTTTGTTTCATCAAAAGAAACTAAAAATAGAATGTCCCTTGACCAGAAAACTGACAATTCAGTCTAATGTGTGGAGTAGCTACGTACTCCACATACTGAGGAGTGCTTCTGAGGTAGAGTAGGCACCTACTGAGCCATACAAATGGTGCTGATCAGGGCTGAAAAAGGCCATGACCACATCAAAAAAAAATGGTAGACAGAAAAAAAGAAATGTATAAAATCTAAGGCTACAAAGAAAAAACATCTATGTTTCTTATCACGCCATAACTGTTTTGTAATTCTATTTGTTAAAGGCTGAGTGTCTATACACGTGTGTTTTAGAACCGATGTGCGCTGTAGGACAAGGAGTTGCAGCTCTCTCTTGTGCAACAGAGGAACAGAAATGGATATTTAGAGGCTACAGCATGACTGGGGTGAGGGTTATGAATGAATTCACCAAGTTTGTGATAACACAGCTTTGAAAAAAATAATTGAATATATTTTACAGCCTTCTGTGTTTGAATTGATCCGGTCTCCAAATTTTGGTGACTTGCCAGTGATTGTGGAGGATTTTGTTAAGGACAATGGTGGATCTTACACAGGTGAGACTTCTGACACATATTTGAATTCATTTTTACCATAAACAAGTGTATAATGTTGTTTGCCAGCAACCATTCAAAAGCTTTCATTAGATTCCCATGGGAGTTTTCTTTGAGTAGTACAATTGTTTTTAGTGAACATTTATCCAATAATATAATTCAACGACTTTACATTCATTTTAATTTGTGTAACTGTTTATTGAGACAATTATATTTTGTAGGTATATAAAAAAAATAAAATGAATATTTAATACAAATTTTTACAAATTAATCGCTTACTAGAGACTGTATTTCTTTAAGATGTGGTCAAATGAATTTTGAGTTCCTTTTGACATTTTTATAACAAATATAACGGATAAATATCGTGTAATTTTCTTTGGCTGCCATTTCTCTTCGTTTTGTTAATGTTATCAATTATCGGTTGGTTTTTAAAAGAAAGAGCGCGAAACCGCAACCTAACACTAACAATCTTATAACGGTTAACCGACACGACCGTAACTGTAAATACATGTTATTTTAACACATTCTTATGCTTTTTGTTAATGTTGATTCATATAACTAAATGTAATACCGCTTTCTTTTACAGCCAGCATCGAAGACGCAGTTCACGTTGTCTTGGACCGCCATCTTGTGACTGGACAGAACATTCAATCTACAATTTCTGCCGTCAATAACCTGATTTTACTCTGTAACAGTAGATAAAAGCTTTATCTGTAATGGGACTACAACATTACAGTAACTACACGAACAATAGGAATTACCCAACACAAGACCAAAATTTATTTATGTGTTTTTCTGAATAAAAATAATGTATGTAGTATTACTCAAAGTTTGTGTTTAAAATGTTTGATTTGTGATTTATATGTAAATGGATATTTTATTAAAATTATGTATTGTAATAAATACTTCATATAAAACTTTTTTTTAACCAGAAAGATCACCAAATTACTCAAAATCATTATATTCATGAGGAAACTGTTATTTCTGTGTAATTAACTTATTTTTAACAATCATTCTGTCAGAGAATGCACTTTAACGAAGAAAATCATAGATCTTTTAAATAAATTAAATAGGACAGTCATCTAAAATCTTCTATAGGCTCCTGCTAAAAACACACAGTCAACATAGTTAAATATAACTTTATTGGCATGCTCAACAAGAAAACCTATGGAAATCTGAAGAGCTCTGATGAATCACAATAATTAGAAGCAGATCTGAAAGAGGGCCTCCTGGTCACAAAAGATCATAAAAATAGTCCAATCCTTGTCCCAATTCCCACATGGAAATCCCTGTGCCCAGTTCATTTGCCAAATCAATACGAAGCTGAAGAAACTGTTCAAGATAGAGGGGGGGGAGGTCAGAAATGAGACAATCCAATTGGAAATTAAGGCATGAATGACAACAAGTGGTTACCTTTAAGGTTGGGTAGAACACAACATGCTTAGCTCCATTATTCCTGAAATAAATAATAAATAAAAAAGATAATTTTCAGATGTACAGTTGTGCTCACAGGTTTACACACCCTGGCATTTTTTTATTTCTTGATCATTTTTCAGAAATTATGAATATATTAATAATTCATCATTATTAATAATTTCTTACAAAATGGCCAAGATGAAAATTTGCTATGGTGTATAAAGATGAGCACAACTGTAAAGTGATATTTTTGTTTAGGGTGGAAGTTAGGGAATATATATATATTATATATATATATATATTTTAATAAATATTCCATTGTGAGTAAAATGCAATAGACTGCCTTTATGTGATTAACCTTTTATAATTGAAGAAATGTTCTCCGTTGTTTTCATCCCAGTGCAGTTTGGGTTTCACTTCCTTCAGCAGCTCGATATACCTAAGAAGATGAATATCAAAGATGAACCCTCCTTCAAAGCCATAATGTACTTTACCTACTGCATAATAATATTTAATGGTGCAACTTTTACACAATAAGCAATATTCATCACCAAGGTTTCCAAATATTTTTGGAAGTTGCATGCATTTATGGAATAACACTTTGATCTTAGACAAAGATTTTCCGGAAGCATAAAAGTCTGTCGATAATTAAACGCTAGTCTGCAAAAAGCAAAAAAAC
This sequence comes from Danionella cerebrum, assembly GCA_007224835.1. NCBI lineage: Eukaryota > Metazoa > Chordata > Actinopteri > Cypriniformes > Danionidae > Danionella > Danionella cerebrum. The sequence goes on from SRMA01025243.1 coordinate 914,161, forward strand.
ATCAAATGTAACTCACTTCAACTAAAAGTGTCTACCAAATGCATGAAGGTAAATAAGTAACAGAAATAAGGGGGGAATTGGAGTAAAATAGTGTGCAAAGGATCACCTAGACCCCAGCAGTGGTTCTACTCCACCCTGGTTGCTGAAGTCCAGGCCATACAGGTTTATTCCCAGTAAGATTTTGTCTCTCCATTGCTTTTGTGGAGCCAGTTGAAGCACACACTCTCTGACCCATGACAACGGAGCGCTTGGACCCGGCCTGAAACACAGCAGCCATGTCAAAATTTTGTAGGATCAACAAGGTCTCGCAGACAAAGATTGAAAGCGTGCTTTTTATAAAAAACAAAGGCACGAGCAAGATTGAGGATGGCACTGATTTAAAATGTGTGTTCTTTACTATACAAATAATCATTAATTCATGTTTTAATTAAGATTATGTTGGTTTTATAACAGGGGTTACACAAATCTTCTATGAGAGATGTGTTTACCAGCCCTTCAATATGATGATAGGGGAAACACTGAATTTGTCCCCATTCTGAAGATGCTATAATCTGGAGGTAGCCTCAACTCTGGTTTGTGCATTAGCTTGCTCGTGATAAAATACAAAAGCACTTTGCTAATGATTGAGGTTATCTTAACCTTTTCAGCTAAAGTGATTACCAACATCGTTTGATTCTGACCATATGCCACCTCCTTGAAATTTGGGAGCTTCTGTTGGCATCGAAATTCTGGATTGGATTTTTCCCTTCATTTGACAATCTCTACAACAGCTGCATACAGATGAATCATGGGAGGGTCTGAAGACCACATAAAAGCTTGTTTTCCTACACTAATCAGTCTACTTTAGCAGAGCAAGATCTACTACGAATCCTGTACTCGTGGGTGCCACCACCATCTCTTTTGAAACACGCTGAGAAAAAAAACAGTGGAAATCAATGGTACTGTCTAACCTGACCGGTCCAGAGTAATCATAGGTCATCAGACTGAAGGCATCCACCACCGGAGCCAGCTTTTCAAAATCGTCTTTTACGAACATCCCCGGCTGACCGGAGCTAAACACACAGAAAACATCAGGATCAAAACACAAGGAATTTGTGATAAAAGATAAAAATCCTGTAATTTACCCTGGTGCAACTGATGGAGGGATGACCAGAATACAGGTCAACTTCCCAGCATTCAGAGTCTCACAGATGTGTGTGACCAGATGCACCAGCTCTCTGCAACCAAAAACATAACTAGTACTGCAAAAAATGAACATTACAAAACGTGTGCGAAGTAGAATTTAAGACTTTCTCCAAATTCCACTTTTATTAAAAGCACTATAAATACAAATGAAACAGTTACATGTACACGTTAACGTTGTCGGTTGTGAATATTTGGCAACCCTGTCGTTGTCCTTTATTTATATGTACATATTGTTTGAATATCTGGCAACCCTGGCCTTCACCCTCAAAGCAAAGGATGACCACTCTTGTTAGTTAGCTTCAACGAAGGAAGAAACCTCACGAAACAATGGCTACTTCACGATTCTATAAAATGTACAACCTCTGTGCTTCTTCCTTGTCGCCATCACATGAATAACATACCTTTTAATTAAAAAAATGTTACTTTGTAAACATTTTCTCACTTGTTCTTGCTTCCTCCAAGCTTACTCCATAACTCCAGTGTGTATCCGTCAAAGCCTTCCGCCTGGGATAAACCCTTACAGTTAGATGCATTATGCAGCATTATGCAAACATGGATGATTTGACAAGTCATTAAATGTAAACAGATCACCTTTGCCAATTCCAAAGCTTCTCGACCCAACTCCTCCATCTCATCTTCACTATCCAGAACGCTCATGTAATCCTGATAGGACCATCCGTCAAACAAGAGCCGAGGAACTTAGAGAGAGCCATACAAACGCACATCTAGAGTCTGATGCTTTCAAATCTCAATCATATTATTTTTATACTCACGTATTTTATTTCTTTTATTGGCCTTCCTCACAGCTTTCACCCAACCTGTCGACAAACAACGTTTGTTATTCATTTCTAGGATGCTTTATTTAAAGCTGTTTTAGGCAGCCATTAAAGAGGTCAAGAACCTTGAGATATATGCGCTAATGGACCAATTGCAATTTCAGGATTCAAAACTTTGTTCTTTTTTTGTTGCAAAAACTGCTTTTGTAGGAACCAGTGATTAAGATACACATCACAGCAAACATTAGTTGTAAGCTATTCCCACAGCTTCACCATCACAAAGGTAGAGCTGAAATCAGCTTTTAAAGGATGCTCTGTTCTAGAAAACAATTGTTATACCAGCAATTAGGATTTTTTTTAAAGAAAATATCTGTTTTTAATCATCGTTTTACTGTAGATTTAGTTTAAATAAATGACAAACACTGGTTTTGCTAAAAAAAAAACCTTTGCCAGCAGAAACAAATCGAAGCAGTGTTTTTTTAAATATTAATACGCAACATGTGCCATTTTTTTCAAGGGAAACTGCATTATACAATCGTTTAATACAAACTGAGCTTCATAGTTTTCAGCTGCATCAATGAAGTCATGCATATTCAAACCGCAGTCCAGTAAGAGATAAGTGTTGATGGTTGCAAAGTGGTAAGCTCCGCCCACTTCTGTAACCTGGTGAATGATTTTACAAAAAAAAAAATACATTTATGCTAATCTAATCACTAGTAAAAACCCAGTTTTTGACCCCTTTAACAAATGAGAAAACAAAACAAGTTAGAATTATCTCTAAATAAATCAACTAATTTGTCAAGAATGGTAAATTGTTTTGAAATTTTCTTTCAGACCAGGATCGTGGTCGTGAAGTCCAGTTATGTGAAAGCTCTCAGGTCCTCTCCGTCTCAGCTGAAGCCAAACTGGAGAGACTGAGGTCAGCTTTGGGCCAAAGAGCTTAGCGATGTCATAGCCACGGGGATTCCACTGAGAGAAGAAATGGCATGAATGAACAGAGAGTAACGAAGAGATGGATTGTAGAGAGCCAGTTACTCACTGGAGTGATGTATCCTTGCACGGCTCCTTTGAAGTGTCTGGTGCTGATGCACTGAGGACAGAATCTCTTCTCCTCTCTAACTACATCTCTCCATTGAAGGTCTGACACCACAAGACCCCTATCCTGCACCCATCGATCTGCGACTGAGGTCTATACACAGAAACACTTCTCAATTGTAACTGAACTACCCCCAAAGATGTAAAATAGTCACACCTCACCTCAGCTTCCTGGATCTTACTGGCCTTTTTGGCATCGGTTTTTGACAGTGTTGCTCTGACAGCAGGAAACAGCAAACAAGCGAGGAGACAAAGATATGCTCTCATTTCCTCTGCTTTCTAAAAAAAGTAACATATACTGAAAAAAGCAAACACGGCATTAAACCAACGTCTGAAGCAGGTTCAAATTGCAAGTAAACCATAACAATAGCAGGAATTCTTATTATTGTAAAAAATTTAGTTTGACAAGCACTCTTAAATGTTAAAGACTATTTTTTTTAAAGAATATCTGTGTTAGGTTAAAATATTTTGTAAATGCTCTGAATATGCATTACAATACAGAAGACCACGAAAAATATGAAACAGAGAAATCATGAAAATATACATTCATATAAAATCAAAATTGAATAATTATGAAGAACTGCATTAAAATAAATTGTAATGTTGGTCTGATATGGACTTAACGTAATAATGACAATGCTTTTAATGCAGGATTTAAAACCCCTGAGCTTTCCAAACGCAAAATTCTTATACAATCATTCACAAATTAAAATAGAGTGACTCGCCTGTTATGGGCAGCTGGGAAGGGAAGTTTATTCTGTGAAACGCATGTCTATAGTCTTCAGCAAAGATGATGTGGACGTTCAGGTTTGACAGCCTGTGCGCTTGAAAGTCACGTGACCAAGACAGGCGTAACTTCAAAATAAAAGTCTCCAACTCTCGGCAAGAAAGCGCCCCAAATTATGAAGCCGAAACGATTACTATTTTTGTCATTGTAAAAATACTCGTATACAAAAATATTATGATGAAACACAAATGTTTGCTGATTGTGAGTAAGTAGTACTACATCAATGTGACGTTATACAATTCTAATTTTTGTGACTTTCGACAATTAATAGAAGTTACCCAGTCTTTTTTTTTATTAAAATACTGTGGAAAATTTAGACTGGTGTGAATAAATGTCTTTCAGAAATATAAACAATGACTGCTTTTTAAAATATATTTACAAATAGAAAACTATCAAAATGTAGTGTAACTAACTTTTACCTTCAAACCAGCATTAATTCTGCAATTGCAATCAGGAATTTTTGTGGGATAATATGCAAGCGTATAATCAGCCAATTATACCAAACAGGTGCTAATCATCATCAATGTCACATGTAGATTGAAACCCAGTCATAAACTAAAACAGAAACAGCTCTGTAGGAGGCATAAACTGCATGAGGTAGTGTCATGACTTGCTACTAATATTGTGGAAGTAACCTCGTTAGTAACTTATACAATTTCTATCTATATACAAAAGAAAACAAAGCAATATTTTCTTTGTTTTTACGTACCAAGCATAATTTCATAATCACATAAAAGATTATAATTTATGCATACGCAGAACAGATAGCCCAAACTCCTATGCGTGGGTGTGTGTCTTTGTATGTATGGGTGTTTCTTGTAAATCCAGTATAAAGACTGCAAACATTTACACACACACAACATATTTTAATATGAATTAAAGTTTTATTATCTAATTCGCATCATCTGAGCGAAACAACGGACACAGTGGAAAAATTTTGAAATAAAAGTTTAAGATGGTGAAAGAGGGGTTTGAACCTCTCCACATTTCTATTTTCTTTATCCTAATTTCCAGATTCAGCGGTGACAGAAGAAGCCCTGAGGATATATGTACTTGAAGGGCTTCAAACGACTCAGACCCCTAAAAAAAAACAGAAAATAGATTCTTAGCAAGTCTTACTTTTATTAAATGAAGATGCAGCATTATAAAGACAAAAGCATTATGATTTGTGTTACCTCGCTGTACGCAAGCACATCTTCTCTCTGGGAAACTCTTTAGGTCCCTCTGATCCATCAGACACTTGACTCTCAGTCTCTAGAAATACATCCAAACACATGCAGAGACGCTGGATCTGATTGGTCAGGAGCTGGAAACCTGGTCTGGGCCCCTGGAGTTCTGTACGAAACACGTTCACCTCACTCTCGATTGCCTACAGTGGGAAAAAAAATCCTTTAAGAAGAGATTGTGAAAATCTCCATTTCAAAAAGCTCAAATATGAGCATTTACAATTAAATGAATGTAATTTTCACTACAAGCAGCATTCTGTAAGGGCTCTTGCTCTTTACTGGCCACACACTATGCGTAATGACCAGTCTTTATGAAGAGATGTTTTCAAGTAAGGACTTAAACTGCAATAAAAATAGTGGTAAAATGAATAATGAAAACCACAATGACCACCAGGTGGCGCTGTTACTACCATTTTAATAGGGAAAATATTTATAAACCGATTGTCTGGTTGATTTTTTTGAGATACAACTGGAAACAGGAAGTTACATAGTGATAGAAACTAAGTAAAGTTGCTGCCCTTCCTCCCTTTTTCACACTAATATTGCAAGAGTTGACACGTACCCTCAAGTTGTCATCAGTGCGACCGCTGCGCTCTCCTTTCCAGAAGAGAGAGAGGCAGAAGATTGGGGAAACGTCTGGGTAGCGTGGATTCAGCACCACTGCGGCCCGCAGACTGGCTAAGAAAGGAAATACCAAGTTGTTAAAGTTTTCCACTCAAAAAGCTATCGGTGAAAACTGGAGGGAACAAGCATCTGCGGTTTGTAAAGTCAAATATGTAAAAACAAGAACTAGCAAGGTAAAAATCAATGTTTACAGCAGGTGTGCCCTTGGTGTCTCTGTATTATTCATTTTTTACGCTCCGTGATTTTAAAACCGAAAACATACTCTGTATTCTTAATTAATTAAATAGCTTTAATAATAACTACAGTATTCTTTTTGATATCGATCAAGGCCTTTGTACATTTGATTTGGTTTATATATATATTTAATTTAATTCTTTTTATTGTTGAAAATGATTAATGTTTTTAATCAATGTAGAATGTAATCAATGTTAAAAATGTAGAAAAATAGGTCAAAGTTAAATAATCTACCCCAAATTTTGTGCGAATATGTTCCAATGATAATTAAAAGTGTAGGTAAAGTTGGAACCTGTTCCCCTCTCCACGACAGCCATGAAGAAGAGATCTGTCTCCTGAACCAGACCGGCCTTCACCACGTGCTGCACGAAACTCAACTCCTGAAAAACCACAACTCTGTAAAATAAAGACAACAAAAAATGCCAAGCGTCTATATCTAACGTACAGCAAACTCCTGGTGGCTCAACATGGTCCAGCGTGTGAGAGCTGAAAGCACTTTGGCAGGGAAGAGATGCTGACACTCGCTAGAGACTGGAATGATACTGTGCTCTAGGAGACAAAAAAAGTAGGTGTTGTTGCAGTAGTTAATCACTTTTCCTCTATAAAGTGCTATATTTTTAAAGTCACAGTAAAGAAAAATGACAGCAAAGCTCATACCCAGAGAGCTAAACTGTTTGTGTAAAGCCAGACGTGCTTGCAATCGCCCTCTAAGAAGCTTCATGGTTTTCTCCATATGGCTGGAGCTCAGACCGCTCCCCATCAGCTCCGTCTGAAATTACACCACAGCACATTGCAATTACAGCACTTTTCAATATTGACTCCATTATAGTAAATACAGAGAATTGAGAAAACTCCAATTACAAAAATCCACAAACCCAGACTTCCTGCTGATTGAGCGTTTTCAGGGTTTATCAGGAAATTTGAAAAAGCCATCTCAACTCTATTGTCTAAAATCAGTGAGGCAAATAATGTTTAAGCCTTTTTTTAAAACCGTGCCATAAACTATTGCCTTTACCCAAGCTGTGTCAGTTTTCTTGTAGGCCATCCAATTGTCCTTGTCTACAATTTTGTCCCTCGTGTCTTTAGACAGCTTTAGGCAGGAAAAGGCTTAACTAAGAGCTGCATGTTTCCTTCAGATCCTTAGTTTCATGTTGGTGAAGCATGATTTTCAATGAGACAAAAAATGTAATTGTAAATATTATAAATGTCATTGTAGTGACATGATCTTAAGTATGACAACTTCAATACAAATGTAATGAAAAATTAATTCAGAATTACTCATTTATAACTAAAAATGATCTGATTTTACCAAACATTTGGCACAAGTGTTTGAGATCCAGGGTTACGGTAGGTGATTTAAAGATATATTTAGTTATTTTTGTCATTTCTTTATTATTAAGCTGAGCAGATAAATAAGTGTATCTTTCAAATAAGAGCCATACTGCTCTCTCAAAATCCATTTCACCCAGTGAATGATGCACATACTACACACAATTTGATGCTGTGCCTGTGGACAAAAGAAAAGCTCCACATAAAAGTTCTAAAGGCTATAAAAAGATTAGCATTTAGTAGGGGTGTAACGGTTCACGGGGATATATTGAACCGTTTCGGTACGGCCTGTTCGGTTCGGTACATTTGCGTACCGTTACGGTATATTTTTTTAATTAAATAATATACATTTATTATCAGCGCAATATTAAGCGCAGCGGAACATTGTTCCTAGGCGAGTTTCCGCACGGACACTATTGAGTGACGCACAGTAGCGCTGCACGAGTAGCTGTGAGAACACATCTAACATTTTCTTCTGTTGGAGATATTGTCACTGCAACCAGATCTGTGCTCTCTTCAGAAAATGTGGATAGGTTCATCTTTTTAGCCAAAAACTTAAAACTTGAATAGTTAGTTTTGTTGATATACAAGCTGAAGCTGTTGCTAGTGTTAAAAGTTTTCAGGTCCTAACTAGTTGCAGTATTTCATTTTTTATTTTAAAAATGTGTATTTCTTTATAAAGAGTGCAATTTATTTAAAATATCTCCCAAATGTGTCACTTTTATTTATTTTATGCAAGAATTCTATTGTGTATTGGCAGCTTTTCAAAATAAAGATTTTGTAAGCTCTTGTTTTGTACCGAAAATTAACCGAACCGAGCTCTCCAAGACACTGTACCGAAGCGAATACGATTTTAGCGTACCGTTACACCCCTATCATTTAGTAAGTCCACATATCTGTAAATGTGCTATTCATGAACTTATAGTAAAGATTTGGATTTCCACATACTACAGTCAAATCCCCAACATTATACAATGTCAAATTGAACACTTTTAAGGCCTAATATTTGGGTTTTTTTTATTTAAGATTTTTTAAGACCTTGCAGAAACTACTCATTTCAAGTATAATTAAATGTAACATTTTTTAGCACACACCTGTTCAGCATCCGATGAGAACTGCAAACCACCAAGATACTGCACCCACATGTACGGATGTCCCAGATCTGACACATAATCCGCAAACGTGACGATTCTGAGCACAATATCGTCATGTTAATGACCGTGTCCTCAATTTATTGCATCGGTTTGTGGACAGAAAAACAAACTGTGGCTTTATTCAGAATGAGAAAAAAAAAATCAGCATCAACAAGACACACTAAAGCAGAATCCATTCGTTTGTAGTCAGAAAAATTTAAAAAGAGGCGTGCTGGGTCTTACCCGACTTTATCAAACTGGTAACGGTTGGCAGGGTTTGGAGTCTCGTTACCATGATCCGATGCATAAAGACAGTTCAGCAAACTCTCAGAGTTCAGCAGCTCCCTGCCATTTAAAAATTACATTTTTGATTATCTTCATTTATTGTTGTAGTGTCTTTACTGGTATGGAAGTTAAGTTTGGACATGAATAATTTATTGGTGGACAGAGGAGGATAAAAAAGAATAACCCTGGTATTTTTTCATTCATTCCTTCACTTGTAGAGGCAGCAGTGCTACCTACCAAGCCGCCCCAGTAATGTTTTGTTAAAGGCAAATAATCATACAAGTGTCATGCTGAAATGATGATGCAAACACAGAAAACATGACATGCAAGTAACAAAACAAAAATCTCACTTTTCTGAAACTTTTATCTGTAGGATATTTCAAATTTTGTACTTTTTTAACGAACCTTCAACACAGCATGCATACAAAATGTGTTCAATAAAGCGTTCTGTAACCTCATGAATTTGCCATTCTTCTTCAATATTATACATTACTTACTGATACATTCGGAAATTAATAATGCATTAATCACAAAATGTAACTGATGTAGAGGGTGTTATAACCATATATGTCTGTGGGACGACCCCTGAGAGGAGAAAGAAATTGATGGACGTTGGAGATCCAACACAGCTATAAATGAAGAGGTTACAGAGAGGTAACCACCGGCCATGACTCCTTTGTGCTTAAAGTGTTGAATTTTAATTAGTTAACAGTTAATTACCTGATAAATAGCCTGTCAAGAGGTAACAAGAGTTTTGCAAAGAGTTCATGGGATGTTTTCAGGGGATTTACACATTTGGTTAGCCTAGGGATGCTTGACGGAAAACCGACGTTTGATGTTTTGAGCAGAATCTAGAAAACTAACAGTAATGTTTTCTCATTAAAATGTTATGTTATATTAAAAGACATGAAATTGATGACAACCACTGTCTATTTAATATGTTTACACACGATTTTACTGACCCAGCACTGACGGCAACAGACAAATCAATTGACGACGACACTTTGCTCTTCACGGTCAGGATGTTGAGATTCATCAGATAATAGAAGAATAGATGCAGGACGTTGCCATCTAGAGACAAAGAGAAAAAAAAACAACATAAGACTGCAAGCCAAAATTACAATCACATACACATGCTAGCTTTAAAAATGTTTACATAATTTAGCCTAATACCTTTATATAATAGTCTCATTTGATTAGCATTTTAAAACCAGGAGTGATCTGAACAATTTGGCTGATGTTTACAGCTTCATAAGGGTGTCCTGATTCCAATTTCAAAGGTTAAGGAGTAAATGACCAAAATGGAACTCTAAAACTAAAAGCAGTTTGATTCAGAACTTAAAAGTTTCAGTCTGAAATTGAACAAGGATTTAATATTAAGTTTCCTCCCACCTTTGCACTTGATGTCAATGCAGAGGGACAGCGGGTGGCGTCTCAGCATCTCTTTCCTCTTGTCATCCAGCTGAACCCCTACAGTCCCCCGTCTACGCTTCTGAACGGAAACATCAGAACATCAAATAAAAACATTGAAAAAGTAATGAAAGGTATTCATTAAATGTGTATAAATATGAAATGAAAAGTACAGAATTGCTAACACCAATCCTGGATTAATCATTAAACCCCATTAGATCAATTATAGGGAATCTAACCGTGTTCTGCTGTTCCTCCTCTGCATCGGAATCACTTTCATCATCTGAAACAAATGCAAACCCAGATTTAAATGATCATGGGTCACTTTACACAAACTGTAAAAGTAGACTCCCCCCTGTGTGGAAGGTGGGGGCAAGAAGTCGTGCCGACTGAGTCAAAGGATTAGATCTGCTTATGAAGATAGGGATTGATGTAGGCGTCACATCCAGAATACCTTCTCCCGAAACATGTTAGGGAAACAATCCTTGTTTTGACACGCCGGTGACAAAAATCGCTATCTTTCTCTGAATCTGACTGGTTAGCTCATTTTGGCAGAATATGGGCCTTTTCCATCACAACAACCCGAGATTCTAAAAACTGAGCATGCTGGTCTCTGTGTCTTCACTTGCAATTCTGACACTTTAGAAAAACTTTGTTTGAAGATGGAACACAGGTAATTTCACACAACATCCAATATATATATAAAGTACAGTATAGTTAAAGGGTATCGAACTAAGTGGAAGCTTCAAAAGCTTGGAAAAGAAGCATAATAAAAGTTCATACCTTGAGACTCCTCAGGTGGTCTGGAGAGAGCTTTAGCCTCATCCACGTCTCCGCAGACATTAACTGACAACCTTTTATCTAAACAGAAACAAACAGGAAGATTTTCTATATAGTGGAGAATCAACTGTAAAATGACCTTTTTAGACTGAGTGAAAGTATTAATCTAGAGTTCATTTTAAGCAGCTTTTTAAGGGCACGTAACTCAATGCAGGATCAATGCCCTATAAAGGGTTATTAAAGATGTTTTTACTCAGAACTCATCAAAGTAATCAATAACAAAGAATGAGTTGTACCGCAGGCCTGTCCGTAAGCTCCGGCCTGAACAAACAGCACGTAGAGAGGAGGAGGAAGATGTCGAGCCACCTCTGCCTGCTTCTGCATCACCTCGAAGGGCATCGACAAATACTCCTGCACTGGAAGAGACGCCTGAGAGAGAAAGTTTGAGCTTTTAATTAATTTAGCTGGCAAAACTGGGACATTTTCCATTGAAACATTGTGTCAAACTTTGTAAAACTAGTATAATAAACCCCAGGCTCTATAGAGGGGTTAATCATGATGAAACTTCATAAAGAAAAGGTGTTTGTTTATGCTAATCATAGTAACAAATAAAAAAAAAATGTACGACAACAATAACGGCTCCCTAGCAACTAAATTGTGTACCCTAGCAACTAAATTTTCTATAAGTGTTTTAAACCTTAGATATGGGGGTTGATTACAATAATCATATTGGTGTGAAGAGCTCCATTTTACTCCATAGCAACCAAAAATTCTATCTTGGCAACCATTCCATTCTGCTAAAAAATATTTATAAATGACACTTTATAAGTACTTGGCTGTAAATCTCTGAAGTACCATAATGTTAAAATGAATTATGATTGAAATTAAATGTGTATTCATTTCCGTGCCTCAAACTCAATTTTATTGTCAAAATTGCAGGCATATTGATTATCTTTCAGAACTCCAATTGTATCACCTGCATGATGTTATGCAGTCCAGGCTGTAAACTGCTTAGATATTCCCTCTTCTGCTCGATGGCTTTCTGGATCTTCTCTTTACTAGACAGAGACGTCTTATACTGCTCCGCCAGCCTAAAACACACAAAAACCTTTTAAACCTTGTTTACACTTAGCAGGTGCTTTTCTCAAAAGACGATGTGTTGGAGAAACAGACTTTAAACATGTTACTGACCTCTTCCTCTGCTCCAGTTCCCAGTCCAGACGGGAGAGCGTGAGCTGGTGGTGATCTTCACGAGTGATGTGAGGACGTGAGATTTCAGCCGGAGCATCCTTGAAGAACTCCTCCTCACTGACCAGCTCAATCTCTTCATGTTGAGACCTGGAAAACACGTTTACAATCAGCGCAGATTCTACTCAAACTCCTCCTGAGTGCTACACTAGGACGCTGTTACAGACATTTCACTAATGTATTTTACATATGTTCAAGGTTTTGCCTCACTGTTAAAGTGACTTAACCATTGTATAAAAAGAACTTAGAGTGATTCTAGTCACTTCTGAAACTTCCTTATCTTGTCTACTTGTTTTATGTAAAATTTACTAAGAGATTTACTCACATTTTAAATGAGAAAGATTATAAAAGTAGCTCTCTCCAATACTGTAATAAAGACTTAATGCAAACAATAACACTGCCCTCTAGTGGGCGGATGGTACCAAATTCTCCGAAACAAACCCTAGGCTTCTTAGCTTTGCTGTCTCAAGATTATTTTAATTGCAGTTTTTCCAATGATAACGTTATATAACCAGTTTAAATAGTTGATTATCGCATCGTAGAGATAATATCAAGGTATGTATGGTATCGTAAGCAGAGTGAATCCTTACACACCCACTATTTCATGCAACAAAATACTAACCTGCACTGTTTGTAATTCATCAAATATGTTTCTAAAATAAACATTTGTAGTGACCAAGATTTCCTGTTATTGAGACTCACTTGAACTCAAGACACTTCCCGATCTCCTTCTGCAAATGCATCACCTCATAGAGCAAATTCTGGAGCTGCAGATGCAGAACGTCAACTCTCTGCTTTGTCTGTCGACAGAGATAAACATTCTTAACAACTGAATAAGGAAAGTCTTAACTATGTTAATGGTCAATACAAAAACAATAACACGCTACTTTTGCATTATATACACCGTGCAGTAAACAACTAATTGTAGGTATATTTAACAAACAAATTTCAACATTAGAGTTCGGGTTTCCGAAACAACCAGGACCCATCGCTTATCAATCTGTTATGAAAAATGTCAAGACTTTCAAGAAATACACATTTGTCTATGGAAAATTTGAATAGTTAAGTTCCAAAACCCTATAAATTCAAAATGTGCAATGTTAAATGTTATGAACGGACCAAAATTGAATCACCTAGTGCAGTGCAGAAAGTTGCTTTACAGACAGTTCATCAATCTGCTTAGCTTTTCTCTTTGGTGAGCGGCAGGAGATCAACAGTATTTCATGTCTTTTTAAATTTTGCTCCTCCCCACAGACACGTCAACATTACTAATCGTATCGCTAAAAAAAAAACACTGAAGGTGTGTTTACTTAATGGGTGTTGCCACGCTAATCGTAGTGAAAATGTGCTTCTGGTCCGAAAGTAGTATTTTGCTCAAAAATAAGGAAAGGACATTAATCTGGAATATGCAACAGACATGAAAATGTAAAAAAACAAGGACTTTGAATAACTCATGTTGACATTATTGTAGAATATTAATTCTAAACCAAGAAAGCAAGTTTTAAAAAGACGTAACAGAAACCTCTGCTTTAGGCAGGGGAAAGGAGTAAAGAGAGGATCCTTCCTCAAGAGACAGAACACAAAGCGGGAGCGTGTAACTTCCTGGTTGTGATGTAGTTTCTTGTTTGGTCTCAGAAATAATCCAGAAAAGAGGATTATAAATATTTTTTTCTATTACAACAATTATAGTTTGGAGCCTTGTGTAAAATATTTCAGTATTTACCTCGTGTGTCTGGTCTCGGCCTTTCTTCAGCCTCATGTGCGCCAGCCGGTTGAGTTTCTTAAGAGTGATGAAGTGAATGCTGCTCTGTTTGCGTCTCTGTTCGATCTCCACGCTCTACAACAAATCACTCAGATTTCAAATTCATGCATTTCTTTTATGGACATCACATTAAAAGACAAAACTCACTCCACTTTCCACGCCGTTTGCTTTCAGCTCCTGGATTTCTCCCATGAGTTTTGCCAGAGATGCACATGTCTCCTGGTACAGAATGTAATCCTGCTGCGGGTCTCTGCCCTCAAGTTCCACCTCCTCGTTGTATACACGTACATCCTGAAGGACACGTTAAAAAAAAATAAGTGACTAGCACCCACGCAGCCCTGCCTACCTCCGCGACATGATGCTTTCTAAATGGTGACCCTTTCTCAGCCAGACGTGAAAAAGAAAAGGTGATGATAGCTGAGCAGAACCAACAAAGGACAGATATCTCACTTTAAGATCATGAACGTACTTAATTTGCATTACTTAACAGCATTTTAAATATATTATGATGTGTATGTACCTAATGATCAACCGCTAAGCTCTGCCCCCTGGACAGCCACCAAACTCTTCACTTCTTTCAATAGGAATAAACATGTTTGGACACAAGTGGACCAGGTTTACTCCTGGATAATACTAATGATGTGTGAGGAAACGGTCAATAAGTGAATTTAATGTGTTTATGTCCAATTTCATCCATTCTCAACACATTTCAAGCCATTTTATATCAAGCCAGATGTTATCTGACATTTCTAGCATCTTTTAGCACTGTTCCCTGGTCAAAAACATGCCTCAAGTTTTATTCTGAGCCTTTCTGTCATCCTACATTTCTTTTTGTGAGCTGAAAACAATGGGTACATGCCCCTTTTTGTGTATGCCAAAAAAATTGTTGATTTAAACACTTTTTTTTTACGATTCATTTCGCATGTAGAAATTATAAACTGAACTCAAATATTTATTATAAATGCTTTAGAATTGGATAATACTGCACCTTTATTTAATTTACTTCTTGAATGCTAACAGACAGAGCAGTTCGCATTTAGCATGGAATGCTAATAAAGCATCTAATGTTCGCTAATGCTAACATAAGCTTGTTTTAGCGACAGATTTGTGATGCCTTTTAAACTACCCATTAGATAGGCGTCAGAAGACTCCATTGACACCGATGTTGTCAATTTTTACTTATTTCGTTTTTATTTTAGTTGTAATCAGTTATATCATTCAGCCATTGCTATACCCCCTCTGTGCACTATTTGCCCAGACGCTATTAGCTATAATTTTTATGCTTTGAGCTCTGAATCCAAAACATATATGAGACGTTGGGACTCAAATGCCATGCCATGGTCCAACACAATGAGCCACCATGTACAACTATTATGAGAATATACAGCTAATAATCTAATTTAATAATTAAAAAAATTGCCCTGCGATGGACTGGGTGTACCCCTGCCCGATGTGCACTGGAGTAACCCCTAAAAGGGAATAAGCGGGTTGGAAAAATGAATGAATGAATTTTAAAAATGATTTCATAAGAATTATTAAAACATAAGAATAACATAATTAAATATAGACTAAAAATAATCAAATTAATTCGTGTTTGATTTGACTCAGCTGTCAAAGAGGGAAAGCTGAAGAGAAATAGAGCGAGACATTGTTTGTTTGAACCTGATTCTTTGCTGTTAAGAGCTTCTTCTGTCCCATAAGCTGAGGTCCGGCTGCATTCGGGACCTACACAAACATGCCACATGAGCCTCACATCAACACACAGACTCATCAGAACACAACACAGACACTCACTCAACAAACACAGGCATCTGAAGCCTCAGTGATTGTACCTGCACCTGCCTCAACCTGACCTTCCTGAACTTCACATGAGAACTGACTGCTCTGGTCTGCACAAGAACATGAGAGTCATTAGTAAACATCCCACAAGAATGAGAGCAGAGAGTTTCTCTCTTCTGTTGAGCTTAAAATTTTACACAAAATCTTCAATTTAATGTTTCCGCACAACAGAATGAAGCAACTCATATAGGGAAATGGATCCACTAGATGAAAGACAAACAGAGCAGATGAGAAGGTTTGGATGACCATTGCCTTCAATGTTTACCTGTTCACCCTCTCCTCGCCCGCGCTTGGTGTCTGGAGTTCCTGCCTCACTTCGGATCACCTTCGGCTTTCGCTTCTTCACTACGTCTGAAGACATGTCTGAAAAATCAAACCATCAGACTGCAGCATCAAAACAGTCCATACATCTTTTTCCCCAGGTCTTTTCTCTACATCAAGCTTTTCCCTAATACTGGCTTATGCTAAATGTGAATAAGAAATATATGACAATTATTCATGTAAATATTTATTATAATCTTTGTAAAATATGCTGTTACAAAATGCACGTAACATTAAATAAATGTTTTCCATTTTTCTTTTGGGTTAGTGATGACCATAAATATAATTTAAAACTTTTTTTTACACCATATCATTTTTTAAACCCTCAACAATGCATAAACCCATGCATAAAAGTTTTTGCGTTATAATTTTCAGAAAGTTTTACACAATAAACGTTAATCTCTGCTATCCACGTTAGCTTTTTGGTTAGCATTTAAAAAATACCAGCTGATGTACGAACCATTCATTTGTCTACTAAAACCGAAATATTTTTAGATATAGAAATCTTACCTTTGTACCAGGTTTGCGCAGTTTATGTATCAAATAATGAACCTAATATTTATTTAAACGGTTAAGTTCATTCAGCAAAAGCGAGGAGGGCGCTTGCGGGAGGAAACCAACACCGAAGACATTTCCGTTTCGGTATTACAAAATAAAAGAGGCCGGACTGTAACTAAACTTTTAAGCTTTTTCACCAAAATAATATAGTTATTACACAAATATACTAATGCATTCACATTTCGTTAAAAATAATTAAACAGATACATTTTAATAATGGCTAATGGTGACTTTTTCAAATGTTAACAATGCACAGCATGTCAGTAGTGTGTTACAAACTAGTATAAAAAAATTTTTTACATTATATTTTATATTCCAAAATATGAGGGTTGTGGTTTAGTACTTTTATTCTGTCTTATTGAGAACTTTTATTCTGTAGGAGAAGGTTTACCTGGGGGAAGTTGCTATCATATATTTACATGACAAATAAAGATAAACCACACCGAAGCCTGGCAAGTGACACGTCTCTGAACGCTTATTAATGCCCGTAATTAAAGGTACGTAATATCACGTAACATAATTTTAATATTTTTTAACGTTTGTGCATCAAAATAAAGTAACAAATACTGGACAAACCATAATGAACATCTGTTAGCTGTTTCAAACTCTGAAAAGTAATTTTATATGCATACGAGTGTATGTACCGATGAAAAACTAAAAAACTACAAACTTCAGACGATTTCAAAGTCTAATAAATTTGAAAAAGAGAAGTATATAAAAATCTTCTAGATTTGAAAGGTACATACACAAACTATATTAATATCTAGGTAAATAAAAGCAGTGACATATTTAAAACAAACAGCATAACCGTTGTATAAATGTATAATTGACAAAAAAACGTCTAATATCTATATATGAACTTTTTTTTCTTGTCTTCTACTAGTGTCATTAAATAAAAAAAAAATAAAAATAAATGTGGGTCACTTTCGATAATAGTAAAAGTCTTTAGGTAATTATAAGTATATATTTTTTTCCCTCCAGGTGAATTATGGGTCAGTGGAGGCCGGTGTCAAACCTAAGGGAGCAGGCATCTCGTCGGCCTCCGGTGGTCATATTCTTCCTCTGTCTGCTAACTCTCTCCATTACTTTTGTCTGTGTTGGACTATATTCTCAGAATCATGATATCAAGAACCCAGACATTGGTGTGGTATGTATTAACAAAATAAGTGATAGATGTACGTAGATGTATTTAAAGGTAGTTCTAGCAACAGATAAATCTTGTGTTTGAGGTCTGATGTTTTCAATCATATAGGACTGGAATGGGGTTCTGGGTTCACTTGCAGCTTTAAAGTTCTGCAAACATCTGAATGAATCTGATACAAATCTGAAGGAAGAAGAAATCCCTTTTCAGATGATTAATCATGATGATCAGATAAGCATCACCACAAGTGCTGCTCAGGTTTCGCTTCTGGTCCCGCTGGGGTTCAAAGGCGACGTACCGGACAAGATGAACATTAGCACCACACTCATGGGCCGCCAACTGGGCATGAAAGGTTTGCTCATTTGTAAAAAATTCTTTACATTCGCAAAAGCCTATTTTTGTATTAACAGAATTTTTCGTAATTGGTAAGAGGCCATGAATGTGATCAGATATGCTGTTTCCAGTTCCATTTCTTTTACCTACCCCTACGCTACTCTGAGGGGTCGCAACACCCCTACGAAGTTGTATACAGCAATCAAATGGTTCTGCAGGATCAGCAAATGCGTCACTCCTGATAGTTGTTACATAAAAAAATATAAAAATAAGTTTACATGTGAATGTTTACTAAGTCTAAAAATGGCACATTTTTCCTGCAAAACTAGTGATCTTTTAAGTATTTAAATTAATTTTGCTGATCAATATGTTGCCATGAAATTTAAAATAAAGGTTTTGTCATTAAACACATATTGAGAAAATACTTGCAGGCACTTTAACCCTTCAATTTGAAGGCTCCTTACACCAGCCTTCCTTCTCATGTGAAAAATAAAGATGAAGGGTTTATTGATCGAAATGGAACTGAACCTTAAGTCAGTTTTTGTCCCAATACACCATAACCCCTTGTGGTAAACCCTCTGATCACAGGTGCTGCAGCAAAAACATCCATCAACATTTCTTTCCTGCATACAGATGATTCCCATCATCATACATGTCTTCACTTTTCCACACAGAGCGACATTCTTCCCAAAACACCGTAAGTAGTCTGTCACCAGAATTTGAAAGTGTTTTATTGATCTCTTCAGATCCCATTACACTGGTTTCAAGTGCAAGGCCTTTCAATTAAAACACCACGTTTGTATTAGCAACATAATGAAAAAAAAAAAACCTAAATCGTAACATGCTTACTTTCAGATATCCTCCCACATGCCCAGCAGTGGAGAACATTGACAGATTTTTTTCAGTTCAGGCTGTTGACTCTAACAAACACAATTACCCAAGATGCTTTAGTTTCGAGTACAAAGCAGATCCACAACTCACCGTCCTGCTCACTGAGGTATTTAACAACACACGGTCAAGCCGTAACCGCTAATCCACATTGTGTTTATTCTTTTTTTAATTATAACAATGTACCAATTTGCTAGTTTTACACCCTTTTAGAAATGAAAGGACAAATCCCAGCAAATAGGATGTGTAAATCCAATTTTTGTTTAA
This sequence comes from Danionella cerebrum, assembly GCA_007224835.1. Classification (NCBI taxonomy): domain Eukaryota; kingdom Metazoa; phylum Chordata; class Actinopteri; order Cypriniformes; family Danionidae; genus Danionella; species Danionella cerebrum. The sequence continues at coordinate 933,382 of SRMA01025243.1, forward strand.
TTATGTTCCAAGGATTACTTAATAGAAAAATGTTACATAGGTGCATTTTGTAAAAGAAAAAAAGTTCGCCTTGCAGCACTATTGGACTAAAACTTTCTGTAACTCCTTAGTGGTATGTTTGTTTTTGTGGCCATCTGGATGAGTTTCTAAAAACAGGGCAAGGTGATGCATTTCTCTGATCGAAAAGAAAATTAGGACCACACCACCTTGATTGCTGACTGGTCAGTTGTTCAGCTCACTAACTGGTCAGAAAAGATTGTGCCTGTCTGCATTTTAACCAACTACATATACGGTTATGAAAATATAGCATTCCTTTGATTCTAACCATTGTTCTACAATGCGTGTGCTTGGCATTCTTTTCATCTTTGGCAGCGTACAATTGTTTTGTATTTGCTAAGAAAAATCTAGACGACGCACGTTTATATAACTTTAGGGGAAATGTAGAAATAATTACTAAACGCTTTGTACAAAGAAAGCTTAGCACACAGTAACAATAGCAGTTACAATTAAACTGTGAAATATTGCATTGCTTGAAACGGCATTTATTTTCTTCATGAACATTAATGTATAAACTATAGAAGGCATAAAATGAAATATACCACTGAAATGAAATACAATATAATCTTGGGAACAAATAAAGTGCAACTTTAACATTTCAAGTGTTCTGTGTGAAACAAGTCAATTAAAAAAGGAAGCTGTGAGGGTTGCGTGAGAACTTTGAGAGATAGACATTGTTTTTCAGATTGTAGACAAAATTCTCACCTCTTCTGCTTCTGATTGGCTAGATCGAGAGTGTCTTCCAATGAGACAAGAAACCTTTAGGTTGATTCGTTCAGTCTAACATTATTGTGATCGATGCGTTGAATCAAACAGGCATGCTGTAAACTTTCAAATTCTACTCTTAATAGAAGGCAATATATTTGCTGGGTGTTATATTTTCAGGGTGTGAAAGTCCGAATTGCGTTAGCTTTCATGGAGCTAAATGACTAATGTGTTGGATTTTGTTTAATAAGCACTTGGAAAAAACTGATTTAATTAAAATGATTGTTGCCAATTCATATAGCACTTTTAGGAGAAGCTATCTCTAAAAAACCTATTATAAGAAAGTAACTAATCCTGTCTATTTAGTTCTCAATCCAACACACCACCCATTACAGATGTAACACAAGCGTTTGTCTTTCTTTTTGGAACAGGATGAAAAGAGCTTGTGTCGATTTCACCTGCTGCTGGTCAGTGCTGCTCTTCTTGTTCTTTGTGTCCTCTTGAGCATCTGTGGAGTTTGTTCGCGGTCATCCCAAACTTACCAAATCAATGATCTTCAAAAGGTAGTAGTGTTGACTTTTTATCAGGTTTAAGGGCATATAATGTTCTGTAGCTTACAAGTCCTAAGGTTGCTTCAACAAAAACATTGGTCTAATGTAAATACTCATTACTGACTATAGCAAAAGATGAAAATTCCCAAACATACAAGCTTTAAGATAAACAACTCAGCACTCAGTTTCCCCCAACTCATAAGTGCTGTAATAGTATTCAAAATTGTTGTACCACTAAAATAATTTCATACCAAAGAAATGTCTGAAATCAGAGGACAACCAAATGTTAACCATTTTGACTGTAGCAAACATCAAGATGGTTTCACCTTCAACTCATGGTTGACGTCTACACTAGTATGACTTAACATCTCTAGATCTTTGTTTCTGAATATGATCTCCAGAACAATTAGGAACAAAAACCACATGCATATTAATGGTAAAACTTTACATAAAAAAGAGACCATGGAAGGCAATATTTAAAAATTATTCTCCTGATTTGCTAGTCTGCATTTTTTATTGCATTATCATAGTTTTCCTGTGTTCATTTGCAGGAATCGTTGCTGAGCCCATGAAAACGCTTCCTCATGACCTGAAGGAAGAACAGACCTAGCCCGAAACATTTGGAGCCCACTTTTCCATCCTCTGCACAATTTATCTCAATGTTAAATATGATTATATACAGTTGCTTAATGTGATTATGCAAAGGTGTACTACATAAATTGTCTGTTAGATTAGCGTATGACCTGGAATAATGAAGGTTATTATCAGTGAACCAATGATTTAAAGTCAATCTATAGATTTTTTTTAAATACAAATTTGTATTGAAGTTGAACTGTGAATGTACTAATAATACAAACAAAATAGACACTAGAAAACTGATATGAGACACATGCATCGAAAAATAAAGATACACCCCACTCCCCAGTTTAGTCAAAATCCCTTTCTTTGAATTAGTGTTTACTTGTTCTGTTCATTGTTGAAATAAACACTTTCTTAATAAAGCTATAAACAGCAACAGTATGTGACTTCTTTAGAGCTTACGATGATGCATTTCCTACTTCGAAACAACCAACATTACCTACCTTCTGACAAAACGGGTAACGTTAGTTTGAAGGTAAAATATTACGTTTAAAAATTCAAACAAGAACAAAATCACGCCACAAAAGCCAAGCCAATCAAAATACAGAACTGCCAAAAGTGGGTTTCTCCCATTGGTTAAAAACGAACGTTTCAATTTGAAAACTAACGTTATTGATTTTAATTAATCCCAGGGCAATTACATATTCTATAATAGCTAAAAACGTTTGCCAGAAATTAAAAAAATATATATCGTAAAGCACATCTGTGTGAGGGTTTGAGGCATGATATTTCCAGTAGAGACGGCAGACATTTTGTCCTCTTCGTCCATTACGCACGATATCAGCAATCGTCTTGACAGATATTTTCAATACAATCGCCATGTTAAAATTACTTAACCTTAAACTTCAAATCATAAAATAAACGGGTTGAATATTCTATGTATTAACGTATCCCGATCCATCGCACGACGTATTGAAACCTTACCACGGATGCGCACTTCTCAATTACCTATGTAACCACACGCCTGTCGAGCTTTGCTTTTAGCGTGATACTTTCCCCGCGTTTTTCCAGCACATTCCTTCATCGACGAAGTAACTCACTTCCTGCTTAAAATTATCGACGGTGCTTTAAACCAATCAAATGCGACCGTTGAAACATTACTCAATTTGATTGGTTTTAGTTGCGCACGGAGGGCGGGCTGAGTGCGCCCTCGCGGCTCGTGTGTGTTGTTCGAGGAGCTGCAGGAGCGATTCGAGGCCTTCAGTCTACCTTTATTGGACAAAACCCGGAAAAAACCGTGTTTTGGTAGTTTATCTCTTGCAACAGGAAGAAATCGCGTGTGTAAACAAATTGATGTCGCGGAGGGGTTAAATGGTTTGCCTACTTTAAATCACATTCAATGCTTGTGTTACTGTACAATGGCTGTTGGTTTTACAACGTTAAATGTAGTCGTTTGTTGATGGGAAGGTCGCATTTTTTTGTCTAACACCTGTGTTTACTCTTCAGAAGTTCAAATGGTATGTGCATAGATTAGTTTTTAGTCTTTAGTGACTGAAAGTGTTGATAAAAATTCTTGGGTCTTTGGTTTTGCATTGGTTTCAGGGCCCTGGGTAGCAGGCATTGATGGTCCTTGTGTGGGTTCTGTGGAATTTTCTTAGTTCAAGGACAGTATATAAGATGTACATGACAAGGCCTTATTTGCATAAATATTTAAGTCTTTGGATAAAGCTAATTCGAAAATACGAAGCAAATGAATTATGCATTTCACACAAGACAGGATATCAATAACCAATTTACTTGTTAAATTCCACTGCAAGAAATAAGTGATTCGTTCTTTTTGGGATGTTTTTGATTTTTCGAGTTTAATGCAATTTATTACTGTTTAATGAGCATCCCAACTACCACACATAATAGCTTTTCACACTGGAAATTGTAAACCCTGGGTTAATTGACCCTGCTTTACTAAACATTCATTAACAGATGTTTCACACTGGACATTCTTAAACTCCAGGTTTACATTCTTGTTTACATATTTGTGATGTCACTGTACCTGATCGGACCTAGAGCAGACAACACTACAAATTACATGTGCAAAATGAGTCTTTACCAGGGTGTTAGGCAAAGTGTGAACTTCCTATAGAGCGGGAGGAGGTGTCACATCGGGCGCAGCAGCCATTTTGTTTGTATTCTCAGTTTCCACCAGGAGTCATTCTTGAATTGTTTTGGGGGTTAAATATTTACAAATACAAAATAAACAACTATTACTAAGAAAATAGAATAACAAAACCCTAAAATAATTTGGTTATTGTTTGTTTCTAACATTAGAAGTCGTTCAGTTCAATGTGTAACCATGGCAATGGTGGTGTCATGCAACAATCATGGTGGAAGCGATGATGTCCCTCCTCCTATATAGTGAACAATGCATGCACTCACAGTTTATTGTTGTAGAATCAGTAGAATGATCTTGACTTGCGTAAATCAGATCATAGTTGTGAAGAATCGTGTTAAAGATGCATGAAATCATTAATAGTTTTGTGGAAAATGTACATATTTTCTTGTTGATATTGACAACATTATCAATGAGGATAAGTATAGCCTCCTGTCACCATCTTATATTTGGTGCTAATATAGTTTATATAATGCAGTGTTTGCTGACTTGTTTTTGTGTGTGTGTGCTTTCTAGGTGTTCGTCAGTCACACATGATTGTCATTAAATGGAGAGAATGTAGAGGCAAGACTTGAATACAGTCAGCTGGTTTGCTTATTCGTTTTTATTTGTTTTATTTTGAGACGATGGCCTACACAAATTATAGCTCGCTAAATCGAGCCCAGCTCACCTTTGAGTATCTGCACACAAACTCGTGAGTATAGATTTGAATCATTGCTTATTTATTCAATTCCATATGCAGTATTCTTCGGTGTTCAATTTATTTATTTTTTTTTCATGTGGTGTTAGTCTGATGAGTGATTGGATCATGACACATCCAGAGTATTATAGTTTTAAACTCATTATTTTGAATCTCTGACCTCTTATTGTGAAACAATAACCTACTTTTACTTTAGTTGTGGTTAAAAATAGGTATTTTATTATTATTATTATTTTTTTTTTTAAAGACCTTACTTTGCATTCGGTTGAAAACAAAATAACATCTGTTTGTTAGATTTTTCATCATATATGGCAAGTTTGGATTGGATTTTTTTTTTATTATTAAATATGCAAATTCCAATGCATAATTGAATATGAATTGCAGTGCGCTATTAATTGCCAATTTTGCCAGTCTCTCTAGAACACTGAAAGTTTCCATTACAATTTATCTAAATTACTTTGTCACATTTGTTGGAATCTTCATTTTAAAATAAAAGTATAGATCTGTTGATTTTCTTTCCTTACATTGTCCTTGAGGAAATCCCAGTCCATAACTTTTGATTGCCTCTCAAAAGCTTGATTCTCTGCTGAAAATATTTTGGCCATTCTTTAGTTTTTTACCTATCGTCTTGTTGCCAACAGAACAACCCATGAGTTTCTTTTTGGAGCTTTGGCTGAACTTGTGGACAACTCGAGGTATACATTTTATTTATTTTTTGTCATAAAATATTAAATATATCATGCATTAATTCAATACCCCCCCCTTCAGAGATGCAAATGCTACACGGATAGACATCTACACAGGTAGGGTGTTATGCTTTCAAAGAGGTGCTTTTCAACATTTAGGACAACAAAATTAAATATTTAAATTGTTTTTGGTGTGACCAATAAGAGAAGAGGCCAGATCTGAGAGGCGGGTTTATGCTTTGCTTCCTTGATGATGGCACTGGAATGGAGCCAAGTGAGTGCAGCAAAGCAAACTAAACAATTTTGTTAGTTTTTCACAAAACTGTACAAACCACACGTTTGAAATAATTGCATTTGATTCTTTCATACAGGTGAAGCCACTCATGTCATTCAGTTTGGTAAATCTAGCAAACGGTTCCCAGAGTCCACTCACATTGGCCAGTATGGAAATGGGTTGAAGTCGTAAGTATCGTCTAATTCTTCTCAGAGCCTCTCTTTGGTAGCGTTTAGATTATTTACCATTGCCCGGTCTCTTTTCAGGGGTTCTATGCGAATAGGAAAGGATTTCATCCTTTTTACCAAAAAAGATGACAAATTAACTTGTTTATTTTTGTCGCGAACATTTCATGAGGAAGAGGGTCTGGATGAGGTAAGATTGCTTTTGAATTGTCCATTTGAATGGGTTGTTTTCCTGTAAAAAAATGTTTTTGCATTTTGTGGCCAAATTTTCTTTTATTTGAAACATTTTTTGGTTCATTCTAATAGGTTATTGTTCCATTACCAAGTTGGGACGCCAAGACCCAACAGCCTCTGTCTCAAGACATGGAGAAATATGGCATTGAAACGGAACTTATCTTTAAGTATTCACCATTCAAAAATGAGGAGCAGCTGTTTCGACAGTTCAGCAAGATCGAGGGAGCCAGTGGTTGGTTTATTAAAGCACTTTGTACTTTTACAAAAAGTTTTTTACATTCAAATGTATGAGTGAAATATGGAGTGATTTGTAACAAGTATTTGGTGATATAATATATTGACGTGTGTAGAAGATATTAAGTTTAGCTTTTCTGTATTTGTAGGAACTCTGGTAGTGGTTTATAACCTGAAGCTAATGGATAACCGTGAGCCAGAGCTGGACATAGAGACGGATCATCAGGACATAATGATGGCTGGGACGCCCGTAGAGGGAGCGTAAGTCATTTATAGATTTTACTTTAATCTTCAACCAAATCAAATAGTTCTAGTGTCTTTTACTGAAAGCTAAAATGAGAAATTAAACGTAATCGTGACAGATTTACAAATTTTAACTGAAATGTTCAACAATTAGATAATGAGTAATTGATATCTTAGTAAAATTGGTAAATGTTTTATTTGTGGAAATAACTATTTATGGAACACGGTTGAAAATTAAGGAACTACATGGAAGAATTTATGAAAACCATTTGTCAAAAACAGGAATAACACAAGAGCTGCTGTTTTTGTACCACATATATGAATGGCTAATAAAAATGAACAGATTTATTTCTTATTTCAAACCACCGGAAACTTGGACAAAACACACGTAAAAAAACCTACTAGGAGCTTAACATTTTGAATTTCCAATACTGTTTTCGCTAAATGTATTGGTATTTGAATGTTGGACAACTTTGAATTTTGTTTCTTGAAACAGGAAGCCAGAGAGAAGATCGTTCCGTGCCTATGCTGCCGTTCTCTACATTGACCCAAGAATGAGGATCTTCATCCAGGGTCACAAAGTCCGAACCAAAAGACTTTCTTGTTGCCTGTTTAACCCTAGGTAAACAGGTTTTATAGATAGAAATTTAAGTTTTCTTGTTAGATTTTTATACCAAGTGGATCGCTCACCGCAGAAACTCTTGCGAGGATTTGTTATCACATATCCAGTGTATTTACCAAAGGCAAATGCGAAGTACAAATGAACACTCCTAAACTCTGAGCTGCATGTTTAAGGTTCTACCGATTTATCTTCCAGGATGTACAAATATACATCAACTCGCTTTAAAACTCGAGCGGAGCAGGAGGTCAAAAAGGCAGATCACCTGGCCAAACTGGGTGAGTTTTTCCCTCCGCCTCTGATTTCACTTCCTGTACATGCCAACTTTAAGAACAGAATTGTTTAAGAGTGATTACATTAAATGATACTAAATCCCCTGGTTTTTCGTAAGTTGTATGTGTATAATGCAATATGACGACACCGCTTTCTTTTTTTATGATGCTATGTTTTGAAATCAATAAATTGTTTGCCAATTGTGATTACCATATTAACATTTTGAGTATTTCACAACACAATTTAACCTCCACCCTTTTTGGTAACTTGTACATGTTTCAGATCATTTTTGGACCCAAAACAACGAGGTCAAGTACTGTAGAAATTAAGCTTAACTATCTAATGCAAATAGAATAATTTTCCATTTCTGGCAACACCATTTAGGATCTAATCTTTTCATCTACCAAGTTTCAGATCTGATTGAATAAGTTGTATTTATTCTTTTAAAATGTACTTTGCAGTTCATGTGTTGAAACCCTTCACATTTTTCCTGTTGTTTAATCATTTCCAAATTTACTCGTGAGATTTGGGAGTCAACACGATCATTGCCAATACAATCTTTTGAAATTTAATGTCCCCTTTTTGGGATATTTTCCTTTTTTAGCTGAAGAAAAGGCCAGAGAAGCAGAAAGTAAAGCTCGAGCGCTGGAGTTAAAGCTTGGGGATGATTTATCCAAAGAAGCCAGAGTAAGTGAAATATTTGAGTATTCTGTGAATTTGATTTATATAAAACTCAAGGAATCTTTTAGCATGAACTATGACATTTACTAAACAAAATGGGTTCTTATGTTTCAAATTTATGTTAAAGTGTTATGTTTTGTTGCTATTTTCAGACGGCGCTAAGAAAGGCACAAGATTCAGCTATGGCCTTACGTACTGAAGCTACTAGAAAACAAGCCATCCATGCATCCAAACAAAAGTAATATGCCATTTCTGACAATAATACATTTAGAGTTTTAAGTTAATATGATTCTTTTGGGTATTCTGTATCATACTAAAGTTACATTTCATATTGGATTTTGATGGAAATATATATAATAATATATTCCAGAGAAGACGGGAGAGGGCTTGAAGTCCAAATATTTACCAAAAAGAGTTTCATGAAGAGCACATAACAGATATATCTGGGTGTTCTAACTGCATTACATAACAGCAAAGAGTTCCGTCGTCATGCGTTAGCTCACGTGCCCTCCCTTGTGACATGGTCTTGTATATGTTCTTAAAAATGCAAATTAGCTGGGGCGTAGTTCCGTTTGCCTCTGGCCTTTTGGGTGACCCACATGTCCGATGTGAGTCGTTTGCCTCCTGGAATGGTGGATTGTCTTTGATCCTCGGCACAGAGAAAAAGGCACTCGGGGTGATAACACGGGTCTATAAAAGTATCTTATTGATTAATTTCAAGTGATAAAAGAAATACACAGTTATTACACATTTATTCTATCAGTTTAATATTACACTTACTACTCAAATGATTGTAACATCAAACACTACATAGTTAAGCAAAATGGAATTGTGGAATTATCCTTCAATTATAAAAAAAAAAATGGCGGTATTACATTGGAAAGTAAAGATCAATCGGTATCCCAGTGGATATAAAGAGTGCGGAACATTGGAAAAATGTCTGGACTGGACCTTGTTGTCCTGTCCTCTTATATATGTCTAGCTCGTAGACTAGGAAGTATTACTCACTTTGGGTTTGTAGTTATCTTGCCTTTTAAAAAATCCCCAGATACCGTTGACCCTACCCACTGAAGTCATGCAGAAGTTGTTGCGAAAAATGAGTCGATTTTTACACCTCAAATTTTACACCTGGGGCAGGGCATTAATCAGAGCAAAAAGTGACCTTATTGTTATAGAGTTGCAGTTTGCATTATGGAACTAGATGCCTAATATTCCAAACATATAGGATTATTTTGTTAGAAAGATGGATTGTTTGCCACGGTATAATTGTTAACACATTGTTTTTCATCTTATTCAGAGCTTTGAAAGAGCCCAAGGAGCTGAACTTTATATTTGGTGTGAACATCCAAAGACGAGACCAGGACGGGATGTTCGTTTATAACTGCAGTCGACTCATCAAAATGTATGAGAAGACAGGACCACAGCTGGAGGGAGGAATGTAAGCAAAAAATGAAACATTCCTTTGTAAAATTAACTGCTAGAATCAAATCAAATCAACTGATTGGGTATTTTTGGAGGTTTTCATAAAATATTTAAGGCTGGTTTGAATTCTTATCATGTAAATAGCGTACACATATGGTTCATTTTACACATTTCTTTAATGATCTGTTTGTATCCATCAGGGCATGTGGGGGTGTGGTAGGAGTGGTGGATGTTCCCTACCTAGTGCTCGAACCCACACACAACAAACAAGACTTTGCTGATGCTAAAGAGTACAGACACTTACTGAGAGCTATGGGAGATTATCTTGCGCAGTACTGGAAGGACATCGGCATTGGTACGTTTTGTTGTTTTTTTTTTTTTTTCTAAAAATGTTTAATTTGCTAAAAGAATCCTGAGAGACTTTGCTTCACTTTTTCTCAATAGCTCAGAAGGGCATTGTGAAGTTCTGGGATGAGTTTGGCTATCTTTCAGCCAACTGGAACACCACCCCATCTAATGACATGCAGTTTCGTAGACGAAGAGCCATGGAAATACCAGTCACCATCCAGTGTGGTACGAACACAACCTTCCTGCTAACACTTCACAGACCTGGCATTATGTGGGTAAAGGGGTCATCACTTTAAGAAGGTTCCCAGATCAACTCAATGATTGGTTAAATCTGCAATGGTTTTTCTTCCTTTTGCTTTGTATGATTCATGGAGGTCTATTTAAACATATAATATTAGTTTTGTCTGTATTTTGGTTTCTTAATCTGTTACTATCATTTAAAATGCCCTGTGGCTAAACACGAAGAGCTTGGGCTACAACCAACAAAGTTGTGGTTTGTGGGTAAAGAGATCTGCCAAGTTGTTGGCTTCGCTCTGACCCATTTGTATATCCTCTGATGAAAGCAAACAATTATTCAACAAATCATCTTTCTTTCTTTAGATAAGTGTTTGAAATGGCGAACCCTGCCATTTCAGATGGACGCTGTGGACAAGCGCTATCCAGACAGCTGGATGTGTCTGATGAACCCAGATGGATCTCAGGACAGGTTGGGAATATAAACACACTTCCGAAGACATCTGTACAATGGCTAGAAAAAGTTCTTGAAATAGTCTATTGTAAGTTGTTTTGTGACATGATTTGTTCCTAATAATCCCAAACTCTACTGAAAGTAATTTCTCTTCCTGTAAACTTAGCGATTCCAGTGCTAGGACTTTAAAGATTTGTCAAATACAAAAAGTCCCAGGATAGCCATTAGCTAAATCAAGCTAAACCAAACCAAAAATAAATGTTCAATGCTTAAATTTGAATTTGACTTGGCTTGGATTTGGGCTTGGTCTTTCCCAAAACGAAAATTATTATTATTATTTTTTTTTTTGTGAATGTGGGTAGGGGAAGCATTCCAGTTAGAGTATGTATGACCTGGCAGAAAAACAAAACTTAACTGAAAGTTAAATATCTCCGCTTCTAGACTCCATTTAGCTTGTTCTATTGCATTTAAAATTCACCATGACTGATACAAGAACTCTTTTTTGTTTATTGTGTCTTCAGGTGCGATGCACCAGAGCAGAAGCAAAATTTGCCAATTGGCGTTTTAAAAAAAGACGTTAAATCAACGGAGGACAAGCAGAAAGATCTGACTGAGAAAATCCGCCAGCAGCAGGAGAAACTAGAAGCCATGCAGGTCTTTTACATCGATCCTCAATAGAATTCTGCTTTTTTTATTTTTTCATATGTGTTTGATTTTTGTTTATTGCTTGTAATGCAGAAAACTACAACTATCAAATCAGCTGCAGATGTACGACGGCTCCCGCTTGAAGTTAGTGCCAAGACTGCAGAGGAGCGCACACCTCAGGTACCTAAAAATGGGATTAGGTTTTAGATTTTATTTTTTTTTAAACTAAGTAATCGTTCAAAATTTGTTCAGATACATGTTTATGTATCTGCTTTCCATTTTTTTTTCCTAAATAATTTTTTTTTGTTTATTTTGATAAGTTTTATGCTGTGGCATTTTACTGTATTTATATTTCTCTTCACTTTAGCCGACTCGCTCGTCTCTGCGAGCAGCACCTCGTCCTCGTTCACCCCCACTTCCTGCTGTTGTGAAGAAAGCAGTCAATCAACAACAGATCTCAAAGACTCCGCCTCCTAAACCAGCCCCTCCCAGCAGACCAACTCGGACCCCTCCAGCAGTGCCCCCTGCTCCACCCAAAGCCAAATCCTCCCCGGCTCCTGTTACCAAGGCAACAAAGCCTGCCCCAAAACCTGTAGCCCCACCCCCTCCAGTCAAAACACCAACTCGGAGGAGTGCGCCGCTGAGCCGGAACGCAACAGTAAGTAGATGTAATCAAACATGTGCTTGTATGCTTTTTTTTTTTTTTTATTACGCTAAGAACTGTTGCTTAGTGTGTAAATTGTGGTTACATTGGGTGTTTACTTGTTAAAAAAAATCATATAATATAACATTTACTTTCCCATTAGCCATCATCAACTAAGAGTACCGCTAAAAAGACTCCTCCCAATAAAAAAGGAATCGTAAAAAAGGGTCACGCCCTGCAAAACGAAGAGGATGAGGAGGATGAAGAAAGTGAAGAAGAAGAAGAGGAGGAGGAGGAGGAAGAAGAAGAAGAAGAGGAGGAGGAAGAAGAAAGTGAAGAAGAAGAGGAACCTCAACCCAAAAAATCCAAGATGACTGCTCAGGCTCGGGGGAAAACGCTGGTGGAGAAAAAAACAGCGGTCATCAAACAGAATAGCACAGAGGTATGGAGAAGAGCTCAGAATGTGAAAATAATTAGAACACAATAATTCAGTCTGAATTTCCCTTTCAGGTTATATCCAATAGCACTAATGAAGAACTAAAGAAAAATGCCCCAAAAACTAATGAAGAGCTAAAGAAAGATGCGCAAAAAGGTAAATATCTATTGTTTTTCTTTTATTAAGCTTAATGAACCTTAAATAGTGCAAAAACACGCCTAAAACTAAAAAAGATGGATAAATGACCCAAATACAAGTTTCCAAGTAAACTTTTTTTTGACTATAAAAAGGATAATATAATGAATTGTTTGTATTTAATTAGAAGCTGTCAAATTTTTATAGAATTATTTGGAATCGTTTGCTAGTTATTTGTTAACAATTATGTATACAATAGTAAAAAAAATTCTGTCCTGTAAACTTTCAAAGGGTAGTAGACAACCCTTTAGGGTCAACAGATAACAGAGTTTTTGTCCTGAACCCTAGCAAACTCTCGAGAGGTAGTGAATGTCACTCAGGTCCATGAAACATTGGCTTTTTTCGTTGCTGCTTAAATTAAATCCATATTATAAGTGATTAACACTTTTCGATATAATGTCCAGACATAAATAATTGCGAATCCAAATGTTATGCAGAATTATATGCTTCTTTTCAGGCATGTCCTTGTACAATTTCTTTTGTTTTTGAACTGTGTTTTGTAGATAAAGGAATGCTAGTGGAGGCCAAAGTAAATGGTGAATGGTTCACGGGTCGAGTGACTGCCGTCGAGGCGGCAAAGGACAACATTCGTTGGAAGGTCAAGTTTGACTATGTTCCCATGAACACTCCGAGAGACCGCTGGTACTTTTTTTTTTTTTTTTGTTGTTCTGCTTAATGCACATTTTAAAAAGTTTTTTGTAGCCTTTTAAACTTTTAAAATCCTTAATGTTTAAAACTAATTTTGGTATTAAAAAATTGTTGTATTATATCACATTTTTTTATAGTTAACAAATATTTGTTCTTCTGTGTCTTTCTAGGGTGTTCAAAGGTGGTGACGATGTGCGTCTAATGCGTCCAGCCTCTCCAGAATCTCGCAGTCCAGACACCAATCAGACTCCTGCACGTTCTGTGACTCCGCCCACTGCTGCAGAACCTGATACTACTCAGAGTGGCCCAAGTAGAGAGACCACTGAGAACCTTGTATCCATGATGAGGTGCAGAATACTTTTTTAAAAGGCAGTTTTCACTGAAACTAGAATTCTTTCCTTTCAAATATCTTTGAAAGAAGTTTCAACTTGGAGGGATATGACATTTATTTGAAACTTTATGTGATTACAATAACAATCTGGGGAAAGTGCATGGGTTTGAGGGACTGTCTGTCATTTTTTTTTTGAAAGCATAAGTGAAAATATAATTATTTTCTACATAATGCTTATTTTTATAAACCCCCTCCTCCAAATATGGAATCAATATTTATTTTAAGGACTCAAATTTCCATGCGTGCATGCCAAAGCCTGTGTTTTTATGAAAATGGATAAAAACATTTTTTTACCTGCGGGGCACAGACAATTTTCATGTACACAATTGTTACAGTTCAAACTATTCTGGTGACCTTGTGGTACCGTATTTTTCACCGTATAAGACGTACTTTTTCTTCGCCAAAACTGAGGGGGGAAAGTTGGAGCGTCTTATACGGCGAATGCAGAACGCTGCGGAGCAGAGGGCGGTCATGGCCATAGGAGAGGCATAAGAGAGGCCGCGGCTTCGGCCTAGCTCCAGAGCCATCTGCCATATTTGTACACCTGGCGATGCGCGCTGACGTCTTAACGTCTGATGTTCTTAAACTGCTGTTAACTTTTACACAGTTGATATAAAATATTTTACTACAGTATTTGGTTCAGAATCGTTTTTTTCTAGATCTTCCTTATTTAAAATTGGGTGCGTCTTATACGGCGAAAAATACAGTATTTTACTTTTTTGTTTTGTTTTGCAAAGAATTGTTCTTTATTTTTGCTTATTTTTCTAGTTTGTCATTTTCCATTTGGAAGCAGACATCTGTGTTTTAATTAATAATTTATTTGTTGATCCTTAAATGCTTTATAAAGAAGAATGTACCAAAAGATTTTCTTTGGCTTTAACCATGTTCCTTTTTGCATTTGTTTTGTTGGTTGTTGCAGGACACTGCTGAGATATTTCTTCCCTCCAGATTTCCGAATCCCCAAGGATTCAGTGAACACAATGAGTGCTGAGGACCTTGTGGCCTTTCCCATCGTGAGTATAGATCATCAGAGAGGGTTAATATGAGCCCAATAAAACTATTGCAATTTAATACAAAATAATGCAATTTCTCCTGCAAGAACGCAGTTTTAAAGAAACTAGGAAATGCAATTTAAACGTCTTTAGCTGTTATTAGTCACATAATTTATTTGGATTAAATTAATGTCTTGTGTTTTGCTTTGCAGAAAGAGTATTTCCAGCAGTACGAGGCTGGCCTCCAGAGTCTGTGTAATTCCTACCAGACTCGTGCTGAATCCAGAGCACGAGCGGTAGAGGAAAAGAGCAGCGGCGCTGAAGCCAAGCTCCGCGAATCAGAAGACAAACTGCGCAAATTGCGAACCAACATTGTCGCCCTGCTGCAGAAAGTCCAGGAGGTCTGGAACATAATAATGATCAGTTGTTATTTAAGTAAATTGTGATGTTTAGTTGCATTCTCACATATATTTCAGCCTCAAACAGCTTTAAACTATTGGCTTGTTTATTAAATACTAAAATATGTGTGTATTTTATGTTTTGGATAAGGTTTTTGTTTTTTTTCGTAATTAAAGACCTGGATATTATAGGATTTCCTATTATGGGAACAAATGTTACGTCTCCAATCAATAACTATTTTATGTGTATCTTTTCAGTTTTAAGTGGTTTTTAGACTAACATTTGCGTCTAAATCTAACCCAAGATTTATTAAAATTTAAGGTGCTGTAGTAAAGAACCACTTTGGTACGCCTCCCCCCCCCTATTTTCATGATTATTTACATTGTATTTTTGCTCAGAATGTACCAATTATCAAATATTGGATTATGCAGTACACCAAATTGCAGAAAACTCATTAGTATTCCTAAAAGTATCCATATTTCTCTGGCTATATCAAAAAGTATCATATATCTCATATTTATCTTCAGTGCGTCCAGTTTGTACTTTGGTGACTCTTTAAAGAGATGAAAGAATCATGTTCAGTTCGGTTATTGCTGACCCAGGACCTGTGAATGTCCAGTTAAACCCACCAAGCCATTCAGATGTGATCGTGATTTATAACGATATATTAGTTGTGTTAACTGTATTGGTTTATTTTTATTTCTTTTTTTTGTCTGCAGGACATTGAGATCAGCAGTGATGATGAACTAGACGCCTACATTGAAGACCTGGTCACAAAAGGAGAATAAAATCTCAAGTCTTCATTACTTTCATCCTTCATTTCATCCTCTAGTTTTGCATTTTGTTCATGCATGACCATCTCTAGTGGTGGACTGGAGATGATCAGTGCTCCACGCTCATTGACGGTTAATAAAAGAAGAGGGAACTTCAAGGGTTCGGATTGGCTCTGCCTCAGAGACTGAACAAATGACAGACTCCACCGGTTTGACGACCTGCATCGCTTTTACAAGATATGGAACTTTTGAGTTTACAACCGCAGTTTTTTTTAAGGGTTTCAGTGTTGTACATTTTCAAAGAAGAGACCAGAGCTGTTCACAGCTCTTACCAACCTCTTTAAACCAGTTTGACATTTTGAGTCTGGCTTCAAGGGGATTTTTCTCTTAAAATCGAAATTGTGGCTTTAGTTTCTCACATACATAATCCATTTGAATTCACTTTACTACTAAATAGTATTTCAACCGTCCCCTTTGATTGCAAATCTCCAGGAAAGCGGATAACCGTCACATTATTCTGAGACTAGTGTTTTACAGGAAGCATTGAAGAAGGAAGTGAATGACATTTGACGTATGTTCTCATACGTTTCAAGTTTGGGCTGTAACACTTGAATCATTTAGTCCAGTGCAATGTTTTTACTTTATTTTTCTGTAGCTTTTTAACAAAAACGGTATTAGTGTCAGGGTCGAAATCTAAATCACTCAAGTGTCTGTTTTATTGCAAGCGGATATTGCCACAATTTTAATTTTAAGATTAGCAATTCCTTTAGCCAGCCGCTAAGTCATGCGTAGCCTCTCACATTTGAGGTTATCCGTTCCAGTATCCATGAACTTGGATATGATTCAGTTTGTGTTATTTTTAAACAAATTTTTCCGTTGTCTGGAATAAACACTGATAGGAACCTTTCTGTTACCGTGATTAATCTTCATCTTTATAACAAAATATATATATATAAAAAAAAAAAGATTTATTAAAACAGTCCAATAAAGTGTAGGACGTACACAGGGTTGCATGGTTCTTGTCTAGTCTGAAAAAAACCCCAGCTCATCACTGGTTCCAAGATGTATTTATAATAAATTTGATTTAATGTAGTACTAAACTACACACAATTTTACCGAAGTTGCACAATCACTTTCCGTATGATGATTTTGATATAATTTGAGAGTTGGTTACGATGCTCCTGCACATAGAAAATATTAAACCACACAGAAAATATTAAATGGTATTAATTATAATAACAACTAATTGAACAGATTTTTATTATTTACCACAGAGGGTGGTATGGTGGCACAGTGGGTACCACTGTGGCCTTCCAGTTAGAGGGTTGTCGGTTCGAGGGTACTCCGGTGTCCCCCACAATCCCAAAAACATACGGTTAGGTTAATTGAATAATCTTAATTCCCTCTTAGGTGTGCATGTGTTGCCCTGCAATGGACTGCGGACCTGTTCAGGGTGTACCCCAGCCTCGGAGATCGGCAGACCCCCGTGACCCCAAAAGGTAATAAGTGGGTTAGAAAATGAATGAATATTTGCCACAGATTAGTAAAGTGAAATATTGATGCACCTTTTTAACTACACGGTTTAACTTTTCAAAAATCTTTAGAAATTCCTAAAGTTAGTTACAATTATTTGAACTTTTAAACTGATATTACCCAAAAGGCCTAAATGTACAATACGATTAAAGATTACAGGCCAGATTTTTTTTTTACATCTTATGAAATGTATATTATAAAAAGCTTTAGAAAAGATTATTCCTAAACATAATTGATTAAAACAGCATTTTGCAATATATTGTAAAAATAACAATCCTAATAACTTGTAAATCCTGGTATTTTATTATCTACACACCACATTTCACAACAGCATACAGCAATAGATCTTTTAGGATTTGGGGTCAACTACTTTTTTTTTTCTTTATATTGGGCCAAACAAATCAAAGTTAGTTGTGCACATGTTTTATTACAAGTAATGATTTTGAGTTAGCCTTCAAAGCTCAAAAACTACTGGGTTTATTAAATTACACGGAGTTGCATTAGTTTTTCTGTTTTTAACTTGTTTTAAGTAAAGGTTAGGAACTTCAAGCTATGATATTTAGAGAGGTGCCTTAATAAAAATGATATTTGAATATTTTACTTGTACATATTTTTGCTTAAAGTCAATCTTGTAAACAAACCCTATTCTCCTTTTTAATATTTTGCTCCACGTGGTCTTCAAAGTTTTTATATAAAGAGTCTCGTATAAAGACTTTGACTTATGTACCAGGCCTCGAACAATAATGGAAAATCACAGGGTGCTAAAGTTTTGAGTTTTCTAAGCAATTGCGTCAAAAAACGTAGTGGAAAGGGTGGGAGTCTTTGAAAAATTAAATGATGACCGCTGTAGTGGGTGAAAGGTTAGATTTGTCTTATAATGGGCCAATAGAACTTGTCAGGCCCAAATTTCAGCCAGGTTAATAACCTTTCATAACTGCAAATGATCTCTGGCCCAAGTTTCTGCCACACTGAAAATTACACAACCTTCCAGACTTGGGCAAAGCTTGGCCCATATACCTTTCCAGACACATGGCAAGCTTGGGCCAAAATTGTTTGCTGACATGGGTATAAATCAATCCCATGAATGATACTGTGGTGTTAATCTTAATCACATTTTTTTGTTGTGTGGAACACTGATCAGATTCAGACCTCTTCAGTTAAGATTAATTTACCTTTCTAAAACCAACATTTAAGAAAATATCTATTAAACAGCCCAAAGATAGTATGTACACATGGTTGAATGGTTCTGTTCTAAATAAGAAAACACTTAACCACCACATGGTATTGATTACAATAAAATTTATGAGTTTGAAATTCATTCAAAAAAATCCATAAAAAATGGTAATTTTAAAGGGGTTGGACAACAAAACTCAAACACTTTCCATACATTGATCTAGGACTCATGGGTATATTTGCTAGGTTAATGTTCAATATTCATTGATTGCGCATACAAAAACATTACAGCATTTTACAGCCTGAAAAAACAAATTACAAAAAGTTTCCCATTCTGTTGAAAAGGGGGTTTGCTGAAGATTTTGATGTCAAATTGTTGTTTTGATGGTCTGATGTGACACTGTGGCATATACTCCTCATTTCCTAGGTTTAACACGACCAGAATCTACCCTGTAAGGGAACACAACAGTTAAAATGATTACTAATGTTTTATTTAAACGGCTTGAAAAATAATCAGATACACTCAAATGTTTTACCACAGTTTAGTGAAATGATTTTTAATACAATATTTTTTATCCAGATAATTGTATGAAAAGTTGTGAGCACAATGATAAAATTTAGAAAAATAAGTATAGATTGTATAATATTTTATTATGGTTTATAAATAATTCAATAATTCAAAATAATTCAAGAAAAAATATGGGCTCAAATGAGAATAAAGTGAAAAACTGTCTTTTAAAAATTCTATTACATATATCTATGTTAAACTAAACACATACAAACCTTATAGCTTTTTTAAATATTTTGCTCCACGTGGTCTTCCAAACGGCCGCTCGCAGAGCCGGGCTTCCCCAGAGGTACAGCGCAGGCGTAGTGATTGCATTAAAACGCGCCATAATGGCGAACAGATTTGTAGCTTCGTTTTGAAAATAAAGTCCCTTTTTGGTTACATATTTGACCGATATATTTACAAAAGACGGACTCCATAAAACGAGGAAACAAATGACAACATAAACAATGATTCGTAAAGACTCTTTCTTGCTGTCCTTCTCGCTGCTCGGTGGCTCGCGGTTTACCTGGTTCCTTGCGATCATGTACAGTTTAATAGTCATTAAAACCTGAACAGCTACAATAACTTGCAGACCTATGATAGAAAGAGCTTGTATCTGAGCAGCCAGAGCTACAGGAACGACATTTTGAACTGTTAATAATAAATATGTGTGCGTCCAACAGAGCACGCAGATGCCAATGACAAAACCGCGCGAAATGAAGCGGTTGTAAAAAAACGGAAAACTAACGGCCATGTATCTGTCAAACTGCGAAAACAGAAACGTGAACACGTTCACTCCTAAAAATGACGGCAGGATGTAAAACGTGCCATTTTTGGATGGAAAACCCTCTTGGACGTCGAACAGGCCGAGGTAGAACACAGAGCAGCCGGTTAAAGTGTCACTAATGCTGGTGTTTAACATGAAGATGAAGCGGTTTTGAGAACGGAGGGCTCTGGTGCTCAAGATGCCAATAACCACTGATCCTGCGAGGAGGGCTGACGATGTGGCAAACAATATGTGAAAGATGATTATAAAGTAATCCTCAGGATGTAAGAAGTCAACAGAGAGGGGGACAGTGAGGTTTAAGGTGAGCATCCTGTGGGGTGTTGACTTCTGAGTGCTGTCTTGATTTATAGAGGTTTAAGTAGATGGGATGTAATCTCGTGGGACTGAAATCATAATTACTCAGATTATGTCAAATGGCTGAAGGCTGTAGCTTGAAATGTTTAGTTTGTATTAAATAAACTAGTATTCCCATTGAAGTATCTGATAGGTGATCTTTAATATGTATTCATTTTGCAGGCTACCCAAGGTTCCAGCTTGTTGGCAAGGTCAAGTTCCTGGTAGAAGACTCCTTTCTGATTGAGGTTTGCATGGCTCCTGGTCAAGTTTCCTTCCAGAATAACAAGCACATCAGGTGACCAAATTTCCGCCACCTGATAAGATTCAACCCAGAATGAAAGTGTTTTTTTGAAGGGGTTACAACTTATCCAACGTGTATTCATGGGATCGTTTTGAAATTCAGGGAATTGTTATCGGCCAAGAGTTGCACAGTACTTTGTGCCTGAAACAAAGATACCAGAGTGCAGGAGAGTTGATGCTAATTTAACTTATTAACTTACTAAATCTTCAATGGACTTTCTACTGTCCAGTGTGTACCACCGCCTTTGCCCGATGTGAGCTGGAGACCCCTGTGACCTCGAAAGGGATTAAGCTTGCAGGAAAATAAACGAATGAATGAATTTACTAAATGTTGTGTAACCAATAACAAATAGTTGTGAGTGCTGTTCACATAAAAAGTATAGTTTAGCATCCCAATTATTTCAAGGTGTTGATTTCATGAAAACACACGATTACATCATGTCATTCAAGGAGAAACCATAACACTAGCTGAATGCTAATTTTCACAGAATTATAAAAAAAGTACATGTTGTAATTTTTAAGAATTTAAAACTGTATAAATAGTTTTTATTGTTTTACCAGTCACTATTGAATCCTTTAATTACCATTACTGTCAGAAAGAGGGCAGTGCAGTAACAGAGTTTGCATGTTCTGCTCATAATGCTTTAAAGGCACTCAATTTAGGAATAAAACTGGTATAGATATTTAACAGATTGATGAATGAACATATGCATGTATAGGAAATGGAAATAATCTCCAGTAGATTCTCTAAGGAGTCTTATACCCAGCTGGTTCCCAAACAAACAGGTGAAAGATGTCCCTGACAGAATGCAAACTCTTTGTTCTCAAAAGCTGAAATGATTATCCGTTGACTGAGTGCTGTTTATGGCTTCATTGGCTCACTGGACTCCGATAGAGAAGTCAAGCAGCTAATTTAACCTTTAATCTCGCTTGTTGAATGAAGTCAAGTGCACTAAATAGACAGTACAGGGAAAAACAAGTGGTTGAAAACACATCCCAAAAGAGAATGACTCCATCATAATGTACTCTACTATTTTAAACATATTTATTCCATTATCAGGAGTAGACATTCATAGAATGCAGTTACCGTGATTACTTCTCATCTTTATAACTGAGAATATTGAACAAAAATATTGGTTAAAACAATACAATATAGTATAGGACGCACACACGGTTGTATGGATCTTCTTGTCTAGTCTGAAAAAAGAAGGCACGGTTTTATTTTTGTATGAGTATGATTTAAAAAAATGCATAGAAAAATGTATACAATATTACAGAAGTTGCACAATGACTGAAACACTTTCTAAGTTACCAGGAAGGTCACCGGCGAGCCTTGAACCAGCAACCTTCTAATTGGAAGCCCACTGTGCCACATTTGAATTATAATAAAAACAAATTAAACAATAATATCTAAAACAAATAAAATCTAAACAATCCTTATGGATCTTTTGAATATTTTGCTCCACGTGGTCTTCCAAACGGCCGCTCGCAGAGCCGGGCTTCCCCAGAGGTACAGCGCAGGCGTAGTGATTGCATTAAACCGCGCCATAATGGAGAAAAGATTAGTAGCTTCGTTTTTAAAATAAAGTCCCTTTTTGGTTACATATTTGACCGATATATTTACAAAAGACGGACTCCATAAAACGAGGAAACAAATGACAACATAAACAATGATTCGTAAAGACTCTTTCTTGCTGTCCTTCTCGCTGCTCGGTGGCTCGCGGTTTACCTGGTTCCTTGCGATCATGTACAGTTTAATAGTCATTAAAACCTGAACAGCTACAATAACTTGCAGACCTATGATAGAAAGAGCATACACCTGAGCAGCATAAACTACAGGAATTACATTTTGAATTGTGATCATTAAATAGACATCTACCCAACAGAACATACAGCTGCCAATGACAAAACCACGCGAAATGAAGCGGTTGTAAAAAAACGGAAAACTAACGGCCATGTATCTGTCAAACTGCGAAAACAGAAACGTGAACACGTTCACCCCTAAAAATGACGGCAGGATGTAAAACGTGCTATTTTTGGATGGAAAACCCTCTTGGACGTCGAACAGGCCAAGGTAGAACACAGAGCAGCCGGTTAAAGTGTCACTAATGCTGGTGTTTAACATGAAGATGAAGCGGTTTTGAGAACGGAGGGCTCTGGTGCTCAAGATGCCAATCACCACTGATCCTGCGAGGAGGGCTGATGATGTGGCAAACAATATGTGAAAGATGATTATAAAGTAATCCTCAGGATGTGAGAAGTCAACAGCGAGGGGGACGGTGAGGTTTAAGGTGAGCATCCTGTGGGGTGTTGACTTCTGAGTGCTGTCTTGATTTATAGAGGTTTAAGTAGATGGGATGTAATCTCGTGAGACTGAAATCATAATTACTCAGATTATGTCAAATGGCTGAAGGCTGTAGCTTGAAATGTTTAGTTTCTTAGTAAACCTTTTGTCGTATTTTCTTTCAACTGTATGATGGGTGATCTTTATGTGTATTAATTTTGAAAGATATCCAAAGTTCCAGCTTGTTGGCAGGGTAAAGCTCCTGCTAGAAGACACCTTTCGGATTGAAGTTTGCATTGCTCCAGGTCAAGTTTCCTTACAGAATTAATAAGCACATCGGGTGACCAAATTGCCCACACAGAATGTAAATTTAAATGCAGAAGGAATGTGGTCTTTTGATGGGTTTACAACTTATCCATTGTTGTATTTATGGGATAGGCGAGTAATTTGCAAGTACTTAAATCAACTCCTTAAACATATTTAATATATTTATGTAAAATATATTTTCCGTAGTCCTTTGATATTGAGTGATCTTTTCCATGGAAAATTAACTTTTAAGTCATAAATATGATGTTATTTTTTGTAACAATGCATCTGTTAACAGAATTTTGTGTTGTGGCTTAAGTTCAATTTATCCTTGTGTGTTAAGTATATGCAAAGCCTCATTATGCTTAGTCTGCCTGTGATATCACATCATAAATTTATCTGATCTGCATTTTGCTGTGCGGCTCCTCACCTACACCCGTCACCTTACCGTGGTGGAAGGCTTTGTGAGCCCGAATGATCCTAGGTGCCATGTTGTTGGGACATTATGCTCCTGTTAGGCTCTCCCAAGGGAAACGGATTCTGGGTGATGGGCCAGACAAAAGCGGTTTAAACCCCCTAATGGAAGACAAGACATCAATGCCTGTGACCTCGACCACAATGGCACAACTAGGGCCCCAACTTGGGGCCAGGCCTATGTTTGGGGCTCGTATTCCATGGGGCCTGTCCAGACTCAGCCCCAATGAGCATGGGGATGGCCTTCCGTGGGCCCACCAACTGAGGCCGTTAGCGGAAGGTGCAATGTGGAATGGATGGCAGTTGAAGGCAGAGACCTCGACGACCCGATCCCCAGACACGGAATCAGTTTTTTTGGACAAACATGTGCTGGAGGCTAAAAGGTACCAACTAGAGTTTGTTGGGATCACCTCCACACATTGCCTTCTCTCTGGGACCCAATCCCTTGAGAGGGGCTGCACTCTCCACTACTCTGATGTTCCCCATCTCTATCGTTGAAGCGGCCACTCTGAGCAGCAACCCTGAACGTGTTGGACACCGGATGTAAAGGAGGCCGTCAAGCAAAAGAAGAAGTCCTATCGAGTTAGGCTGGCTTTGGAGACTCCTGAGGGAGCAGATGGGTACCTGCAGGCCAATGGGACTGCAGCCAGGGTTGTTGTAGAGGTTAAATCTGGATGGAGTATTGCGAGGCCATGGAGAATGAATATTGGTTGGCCTCAAAGAGATTCTGGCAAACCATCCGGCGCCACAGAAGGCAGGAGCAGTGCCCTGCCAAAGCTGTTTACAGTGGATGGTGGAAGGACTTTGGATGGTGGAAGGAATATTTTAAGAGTCTTCCCTCAGACAGCTTTTGAGGAAACAGAGACTGTGTGGTCAGAAAACTCTTCTACACAGTAAAATCCTAAGAGTTAAAATAACTATACTCGGAGTATATTTGGTCCCACTCTATATAGAGTTAAACTGACTCTGAGAAAGAGTAATTTAATAATCTATTTTCTTCATGGTTTTCCAAATCTGCATGGAAAATGCAAACTAAATATTAACTATTCAGAGAGGGACCAAGTCCACTCCAGAAAGAGTAAAAACAGACAAAAATAGACTGTTTAGTTCAAATAGACTTATTTAAATAACTCTCCTTCAGAGTTGGTTTAACTCTATATAGAGTGGGACCAAATGCACTCTGAGTAGAGTTAATCTAACTCTTAGGATTTTACTGTGTATCACCCGGGCTTAAGTCTCCAAGGTAGTTGGGAAGTTCTGTGGTGGCAAGGCACCAGGTGTTAATGATACCCGCCCTGAATTCTTGGTTGACATGCCTGGGCAACATGGTGTGACAGCTGGGAACTGGCTTTGGCAGAGAAGGGTGGTTCTCCCTCTTTTCAAGAAGGGGTACCAGTGGATGTGTTCCAACTACCTTGGAATCACACTCCTCAACCTCCCAGGGAAAGTCTATGTCAGGCTACTGGAGAGAAGAATCCAATCTTTATTTCTGGATGATTAATGAGGTTTTCAACTTGGTCGTGGAACATCAGACCTGTTTATACCATCGAAAGGGTGCGATTTTTGTCCTACAGTACTGTAAACTTTGCAGTGGAATCATAGTAGAAATGATTATTGAATTGAAGGTACCAAAGCACACCCTTAACGTCAGAGAGAATTCTTTCTATCGTCTTGTTGGTTCATAACCAGTGAAATGAATATCTTTGGACTTTGTTAGCTCAGTAGGAAACTTCACCATTAGGACAGGGTCAGTTATTATGTGACCAGAGGCATGGAGTCATTCAATGACAAATCATAACACAAGCTAAACAACAATTCTCCGCTTTCACTCAAAATCTGAAACATTTCTTATAATGAAACGTCACATAATGCTTCAGTAGATTCTCTAAGGAGATCATTAAACAAAGCTAAGATTTTGATCAGTGCCTGGTGAATCAGATTAGAGTTCATGTTAACTGAACTAAAGTCTCATTCCCAAGAGTTTATTTATGTGTGAAAACAAAGAGTTTATTTATGAGGTGAAAGTCCCTGACAGAACCAGGCTGTTTGTTCTTATAGGCTCAAATAATTATCCTTTGACTCTGAGTGCTGTTTATGGCTTAATGGGCTCTCAGGTCTCAGAAAGAGCAGTCAAGCAACTAATTTACCCTCTGATCTCGCTTGTTAAGCGAAGGCATGTGCACTGAATAGACAGCACAGGGAAAAACAAGTGGTTGAAAACACATCCCAAAAGAGAATGACTCCATCAAAGTGTACTTTGTTCAGAAATAACAATAGAGATGATTATAAGCTGTTTACCTTCCATAAGTGCTATGTGCTTTGTAAATATTTTATTAATGAAAACCTAGAGAAAATGTGGATGGTGGTCAACCTGAGTGAACATTTAACAAAGGGCTCCATTGTGAGATGGTGTTCCTGAATGTGATTTCTCAGAAAATTATTTATATTGTTTGATTAAAGCAATATCTGGCTTCACCTGGCCTCATTCAACAAGGGGATCTGAGTATCTGAGTTGATGTATGAATATTTTTACACCAGAAAAAAAATGATAACACCTATACCAGACATCACTCTATAATGTTTATTTAATACATTTTTTTTCAAACCAGAACAACATAAAAAAAAAGACAATCAGTAAATGCAGTGTTCAATACAAGAAGCACGTCTTCATCTCCATCTTTTGTTGATGGAAATTTGAATCCTGGAACACCCGTGATGCTGTCATTAAACTTGCACATGCCTTTTTTATTTATTACATTTTAACCCAAATTTGTATTGTCCTTCATGAACAATACATCACTCCAAACGTACTTTAAAGTTTTATTGACAGTCTACAAATTCTACTCGTAGATAGTGTAATAATATACGCTTAAATATATTATATTTAAATATAATCCACATAATACTTTGGCTCATGAGGTCTGAAGAGGAAGTAAATGTGCAAAGTCATTTAAAAATGGATGAGATTTACCACAAAAAACAACATTCAGACACATTTTTGTTATCTAAACATAATACATGTTAAAATAAACTACTTTAAGCTAAAACCTCTGTCCAACAACATTAGGTTACTCTCAAAAAAGCATCCTTGCAATAAAAAACATAAATATTAATAATTAATAGGTTTTCTGATCCATTTCCTGTTCTCATTTTTTATTAAATAATTACGTTTTGTCAAATTAACAGTTTTCAGCCATTAAAAATAAGGAAAATAAAGAAATAAAAATCAATTCAATACCACATTTTAAAATTTTCCTCTAATTCCAGATTTACTCTCCAGTTCAGTGATTATTAATCATACATTCCCATTCAAAAGTACTCTCCCATAAAATAGACATTGGAATTTCAATTGGTTAATTTACATGTTAGAGATGTTAGAATTAGGCTGTATTTTCTTGCACTGTGGTGAAGCAAGAGAGAAAACTCCTTTCTGTTTGCAGTAAGATACTCTCCAGACATTATTTAACAGTGTGCTCCTCAGTGCAGAACAGCCTCTGATGTACAATAAAGGGGTCACAACTGCATTAATCCGAGGTAGAATTCTGAGCGGGTCTGAGCCCTCGTTTCTAAACGTGTAACACGTAGACCCTGCAAAACCACACACAGTAATATGAAGAAAAATAGGCAGCCAGGCGATCAGAAAACAAACAGCCACAACGATGATTAGGTAAATGGATGCACGCTTGTTTTCACGATCTTTACTTGGAGGTTCTCGATTTAGTTGAAATTTTGCGATGAAAAACAACCGGACATTCAAGCCAATCATGATAATTATGGTGAAAAAGTTTGCCACAAATGTACCGATGCTTGTCACTCTTTTTGCGATGCCCGTTGGAACCAAGTTGTTAACTGCAACAATCACAAAAGCATAAATCCAGTAGGCCAGGATGACCACCAGGGTCTTGTTTCTGCTCATGCGCAATGCGTATTTGAAGGGCATAGAGATGGCATGGTATCGATCTGCCTGTGCAGCTAGAATGGCCATGTATGACAATCCCAGAAAAGTGGGAACGATGTAATAAGTACTTGTCGGCGAACCTTGAAAGTCACGCACATCCATAACTCCAGCATAATAAAAAGACACCCCTGTGCAGATGTCACTAAGACATGTGCTAAGCATGTACATGAAGCGATTCTCTGAGCGCAGAGATTGGTTCATCACAATGGAGAGGAAGACGGAACTATTGAGAAAAACAATCGCAGTGGCGAGAATCACGTTAAAGAGAAATAAAAGCACATTCTGGAAACTAGTGAGAGGCAGCACAGTGCCGAGATGCTCGTCTGACTGAGAAATATTCATTAGAAATTAGAGAACAGGTAGCTATTTGAAAAAGCACAAGGCCATTGCTGGCAAAGGAGAAGAATGGCTTCATGGGTGAATGTGTGCACTTTTAAAAATGAGCGCAGGGGTGGTCTCTTGAGGTCTCTCACAGGAATGGTTGTTTTGAATCTTGGAGCAAAACAACATTCAGATTTGGATTTGAATCAAATGAAGCAAACAAGAGCTGATTGGATGCAAGATTCGGACCATCTTACTGCATACAGTTAAGCCAAACATTATTCTTGGCCATTTGTAAGCCTTTGGGGCAGAGGCAAGCTAAAATAAAACAATATAGTCTGGTTGTCAGTAAGTCACAGACAGAATCTTAGCAAAATTTCCAAATTTTTCAAAGTAATCTCCAAATACATCCCCCAATTCTTAGGAGTTTAATGAACAAAGCTGAACAGTTTTCATGATGTAGTTATTGAAAACAAAACATAAATACCAAATTTTTGAAAAACCCATGGACTCACTCTTCCCTGTTTTTTTTTTTTTTTGTTGATACATTAAATTTGTGTTTACTGTAAATATCCTCTACTATGTATCGCTGCAATTTTGTCTGCTTACATGTATGACCACATTAGGGCCTAATGTATAAGGGGCTAGTCTGGGGAATTGCAGAGGACAAATTGCATCAAACACCCGGCTATCTTGTCATTTTTTTGGACTTTTGATAGCTTCTATCTTCTTTCTCAAGTACCACTTGCAAGAAGGTCCTGATTAGAATTAATGCTGAAACTAGTTTAAACGAGTAACTAATTTGGTTTATTTTTTTTGGCAATCGGCTAAAACAATCATTGACAAACGTTGGTGGTGTTGGCATATTGCATCATAACACGTTATGACATCTGTTTTCCTGATTAACCACACTAATAATCTCGAAATACGTCCCATGTGATCCTCTTTTGGGGTAAAGTCATCTTCCCATGGGCTACATTATATTCTAAAGCGTCCAAGTGAAGATAACCATTTCTGATGGGTTTCACCTTTGTGTTTTGTATGTTGTAACTCCTACCAGCCTTATATCCTCACAAGACTTATAGTTATCCACTAAGGGCACAATTAAGCTTGTAGCTAGATACCAATTCCATCTTATGTAATCGTGTCACCTTTTCCAGGGAAAACACAGTAAACTCTCTTTAGATTGCATGATGCCATAATCGCAGTGTCATAATCAGTTTGAATTATTTGTGTTGAACTGAAACAGACACTAGATTATCATGGTTTTGTTTGGCAAATGTAAAAAAAGTAAAACAGACAGAGACAATACTAAGGTGCATTTAATGCCTTTAATCCCAGTGATGATAATGTTTTAAATACTTTCACATTCACAACATCTCAAAGGCAAACAGTACATTAGCAATTATCTAAAGGCATTATAGGTTGCCTTCTGTTGATCGTCCAAAGTCCATTTAGATTAGTAATCTAGCAAAGTTGATAATTACTTCAATGTTCAGCGCAGATGTTTGAAGACGCCACAGCTCCATGCTACAGTTTATGATTCAACAATGTATAATGCTATTATGCCATGTCAGAGAAGTGGAGTCGAGGATTTTTTCATCATGTTACAACCACAAACAGTATGATATGAATGAAACAAGACACACTAGGATATTATCAGTACATGTTAAGAGGATAACCAAACAGTACATTCATTAACGTAGCCATTCACACACTGTTTTGTGAAATTAAAAAAGTATGAGAAGTGGAATGAAACATATTGTTCTGGAAATTCATATTTACCTCGGATACATTTGTCAGTTCCAGAAAGGCAGATAAAACAAATGCTAAGAGTGTGTTACATTGGTCAGTTAAACATTTGCTAATGTTTTTTTTACATAAATGGCTGTGATCCATTTTAAGAAAGTAGTTGCATCACCAATGGCCACCAGCTGATGAGACATGTTTGCCATTTTTCAGCACAAACCTAAAAACACTTGTGTACATGGTTCTGTGTGCCAAGAAAAATTGATGGCAAAAGATGCCCCTAATAGAACTCTATAATCTAAAACCTACAGTTTCACTTTCCAACCCATAGTAAGAAATTAAGTGGAAACACTACTGTTTTTGACTCTACAAATGAATAAAACAGTACCTTAAAATCATTAAAATGCCTATAATAGTAATTATAAACATTTTTTACAGCAATAAATATATAAGTAGAAAGTGGATCAGTAAGTTATCATTGTAAAATATTCTAAATAAATACAAAAGTGTTCAATAACGCCTTGCAAGTAGGAGTGCTGTAGTAAAACTAAACAAGAAGCCACCAATAAATGTTAGTAAAGATTTCTGTGAGTCATTACAAACGACATGCAAGGTTTAATTTAAACTAATGGACTTGGAAGAGATAGTATCATTCTCCAAACCTCATGCAGGAAAAGTGGCAGTGACAGAATCCAGAGAAAACCAACTCATATCGAATTTATAGGTGACTCGTTCAGTTTAGTACTCAAAAGGAAGTCAATGTATAGGTGTCAGAAGTTTTTTGAATCTTCAAGTAATCATTCAAATACCCCATCCAAAATCCAAGACAAACAAGTTATGTAAAAACATATGGGTGGTGGCATGACGTTGACTCCTATGATTCAATCTGATGTATTTTTAAAAATGTCAGTGTAGCAAGAAACTTAAGACAAGGGAGAGAAAGCTTGTAAATAGTAACATCCCTCTATGGTTTATTGGGTTAAAAAGGTTGCCATTGTTGGTGGCTTTTTTCCCC
This sequence comes from Danionella cerebrum, assembly GCA_007224835.1. Lineage (NCBI taxonomy): Eukaryota > Metazoa > Chordata > Actinopteri > Cypriniformes > Danionidae > Danionella > Danionella cerebrum. The sequence continues at coordinate 963,936 of SRMA01025243.1, forward strand.
AAGTTACTGTTGTCTTGAATCTGCTTTTCCGCATGCTGTTCCGCATAGACCATGTAGAGCTCAACACAACGTCGTGCTTTCATTTGTTCAATTAGAGCAGGATAGCCAATTTCCATAATGCCAACAGTGTCCTCATCGTCCTCACTCGCTTCTGTTTCCTTTCCCTGGGTTTGCTTTTGAGGCTGACTGGGAGTTTCCTGTGGGTTTGTGGTCGATGCAACATCTGTGATGGTTATAGATTTGGATGTTTCATGAGTGCTGGTGCTGTTTTCTTGGCCGTTAGCCAACTCTTTGTCTAGTTCTGCAGTTTGAGCCTCAAATAGATCAGTGGATCTCCTTGACCTCCCATCTTTGTTCTCTCTGAGCAAATCTGTCCTCTTCATACACTTGTCCATGAAGTTGTCATAGGACTGTGGAGGAGGGTTCTCGAAGATTTGATGAGGGTTAACATTACCTTGGCCTGCAGATGGTATTCCAGCTTGGCCTGGGGTTCCACCTTGGGAGTTGGTGTTCACATTCATATTACCTTCAGGTGGAGTCTGTCCATAACGTCTGTACATGTAGTTGTTATAGTAGTATTCCTCCTGTGGGCTGTGGAAATGGAAACGGGGGCGAGGAAAACTTCCAAGACCATATCCTATAGCCATACCGGCCACTGCGCCAGCTCCTGCAGCCATAATGGCCTGTTTTCCAAATCCCTTTGATTTGATAGAAGGAGCCATGCCCATGCTATGCACTGACTGTGCAAAAGGAGATCTGCCACCATACCCATAACCACCATAGCTACCCCCATAAGCTGGGCTCATGATTTTGTTATTAGGGTTCCAGTTAGGATACTGTGCTGCTCCTGGGTAACCACCTGCTCCTCCAACACCTCCACCAAACTGGTTAGGGCTTGAACCTCCTCGAACTGGGTAACCTGGATATGAGCCACCAACTGGGTAGGGGTTTCCCCCAGGGTTTCTATTGGGATATGACCCTGCCCCTGGGTATCCACCTTGGGCTGGGTATCCGGCTTGTCCAGGGTAACCACTACGTCCAGGATAGTTTCCTTGCGGATAACCACCTTGAGCCGGATAACCACCTTGAGCTGGGTAGCCCCCTTGTGCAGGATAACCACCTTGAGCTGGATAACCTCCACGTCCAGGGTAGCTTCCCTGTGGATAACCACCCTGTGCTGGGTAGCCTCCCTGGGCTGGGTAACCACCCTGTGCTGGGTATCCCCCTTGAGCAGGGTATCCCCCTTGAGCAGGGTATCTTCCTTGAGCAGGATTTCCCCCTTGAGCAGGATATCCCCCTTGAGCAGGGTATCCACCTCCTGCTGGGTAACTGCCTTGATTTGGGTAACGTTGACCTGGATTTGAGCCTGCTGGTGGATATCCACCTCCAGCCCTAGGGTATGGGGGTGGATTTTGGTTTGGCGCTTGAGGTTGACGAGGATAGTTTCCAGGAGCAGAGTGTGTCCCTTGAGATGAGCCAGCTTTACTGCTACTGCTGCTGCTGCTGCTGCTGCCTCCTCGACTTCCTGTACTGCTTCCTCCTTTGTTTGAGCTGCCACTAGTTTTCCCCCAGCTGAACCCACCTTTACTTCCACCACCACGTTTGGCCACAACGGAAACCCCAAGAGCCAAACAGAGCAACAGTATTGTTAGACGACCCATCTGTGTGGGAAAAAAGAGATGAGTTTGGTTAAAATGTAACATTATGAAAAATACTCTGAATAAGATTCAGATAAAAGAAACCTGATTTGATTTTATTATCATTTCACATATGGTCTTGGGGGGTTCTAATTGGGACAGCTTATGTAAATATATTAACCATACTGAACCACAGTTGAACTTAAAATGAAATATATGTCGATGTGGTGGCATTAGGTTCATGGTTCTAGTCTCTCAAATAAAAAAAAACCTGTTATGTTTATTTTGAGATCAATTTAATTTTTTGTTCTGGGGAAAAATGAACATTTAACGCAAAACAACGACCACGGGCTAACATGAAACTAGCATTAGTCACACAGTTACGCCAGTTATTTATGCATTACCAAAGGCTGTACGGCATGTTATCACACCACATTTTTATCGTAAGAATCTAAAGCAGACAACATCAGTCTGTCAAAAGCTTGCTAAAACCACAAATGCACTGAATAGAAACCATCTGGCATTTTATGTTCAAACGTTTTATTTTTCTTTGTATTGTAGATGAATGTAGAATGTTTCAACGACTTTGTATGAATATTTTTATGTGAAATTGAGTCCATACAATAAAAAACAAACAAAAAATGCACAGCGAAACAGAGAGGGAGGGAGGATTTATCGGTGGTCGGAAGCCATTTCCAAATCAATCATGGATTTAGGCCAGTATGCACTGTACAAAATCCAATGAAATATAGATATAAATATTGTATAGAACTTACATTAAGCGAACACAACGATCAAATACATTAACGTTGTTTATTCACAAATCCTTTTTATATAACGTAACGCTAATACATCAAATATACCACGAGTGTAAAATGTGAAAACGTTTACCACGTAACAATCAATTTATAGTATATATTATCATCCGATGTGCGTAATTCCATAAATACTTTAAATAGCGGGACTAGACTATATTTGGCGTATGTAATAGGACTAGCACCTGCACCTGCTATTCGGCAATAAAGTACAGTAAAGCTAACACCAACAATATCAGTTTGATCTGTTTACAATCATCATAAAGGTGTTTAAAGCTCTAACCCACCGTAGGCTGTTTTAGGCGAGTCTCCGGGGTGATTGTTGTCCTTTAGAAGCGCGACGTTGTTAGTGACGACACAACTTTCCACTCCCGTGCGCGCTCACGAAATGAGTAACGGTAGGGTTTTGCGCATGCGCGATTCAATGTTCTCGAACATTGGCGATAAATTTCACCTTATTATCAAAAACTTCGCGGATTATATAGTTTTAAAGTGTTGTGGAATATAATAACATGTAATGGGATTATATTACCATCATAAATGAACGTTTAGCATGGAAAAAAATATTTTTATAATTTAAATTTTAAGCATAATCTTAAAATGTCTATATAATCAATATAAAATTCCAGTTATTGCAAACTGTACACAATAGGTATTTAAATTTTAGATTTGTTTATTAAATTATAGATTGTTGAAAAAAAGACATTCTAAAGAAAAGCTTAAAATACATACAAAAACAATGAGACAGTTAAATTTTATACATTTTATTAACAGTCCAGAGTAAATCACAAATGTCACCCCTATATTGTCCAGATCTACATCGCCATCCCCAATATACACCTTCAAATCACTATGTGACATTGTATTTAAATACATAAGTGACAAGATATTCAAATTTAAAACAAAGTTCAATTTAAAATCAGATCTTAAACTCAGCATAAACAGTGATACCAAAATCCTGGCAGTCCATCCATCTTTATGTAATCTACATTACATTCTTCCCCCCAGGCTAACCTACACACATACATTTTATTATAGTGGAAGTATAAAAAGACAACAAATAAAAGACATTTAGAAGAAGCAGTCATATTAATGGCCTAGGTTTCCTAGACGTGGTGGAGAGTGCCAGACGGCAGAGCTAGTGCGTTTGAAAAAGCGAGGTTTGGTTTGGGTGAAGATTTGCTCCAGTCTGAGTTCTTGGGGTTCACCGAAGTAAGTGTTGAGGATGGGATTATAATACTGCCTCGTGATGGCCTGCTGCAACTGCATGCCTGCGTAAAAATAGCACATTGCATTGTTATACTCTAGGGGGTGAAATGGAAATATAGCACATTGGTTGGAGTCTGCATGGTTTACTGTATACAGCACTGGGGTTCCAAAAACAGCCCCAAAATGTTCAAAGACCAGCTCGAGGAAGTTTTCTCTGTGCGGTTTCAAAAGAACTCTAGAGGTCATATACGTGCATTTTCAACTAGTGTAAATCTAATCCCTAAAATATACATAATTTAAAAAAAAAAAAAAAAAAAAAAAAAAAAACCTCACAGTTTGACCATACTTTATGGCATAAAAAAATGCAACTCGTAAAATTAATAGTGAGATATTATCTAGGAATTATTTCAGAGTTGTAAAGTACATACCACCAGCCCAGGAAGGGATAGGTTTTCTGGGTGCAGATTCATCATCGGTAGAATCATCACTGTTCTGGTCCATGCCGTAGTCTTCCGGATTCACCAAAATGTTCACCTTCTGGCCCTTTGGCGTGATTTGGTACGACTGTGGAGACTGATGGTCAAGAAAAATAAAAAGCTAAGTCACGCAAGATTGATTTGCAGATCCTTGTAGTAAAAGCGACCGAAATGAATATAATGGGGACATAAATATAATATTTATTTGTTCTCTTCATTAAGATTAACCAATAGGAAAAAAAACATTAGTTGCAAAATTAGGATTACAAAACTTTCAGAATCCTATTGTTCCATGACAGAACAGGAAGTTACAGACCTTAGCATCTGTGGTCATATTGGGTCCTAGATCTACTGTCATATTTAGACCACCTCCTTTACCAACTGGTGTTTTCAGGACTGAGTTCTGTGGAGATGGAACAAAGCATTTGAAAAACAACCAAAAAAAGAAATGTATTAACAACCAAAAGAACTAGAGAAGCAGGTACCTCAATATCTACAGTCTTGTTTAGTGCTGGACTGAAAGTAATAGTTGAGTTGATCTTTGCTGCTGGTTGGGATTTTGTGGCCTGCAAAAGAATTAGCATTTTATATATAGATATAAGAAAAACACCGTTATAACCATGATAAAACCGTAATTAAAAATAATTAACCTGTGCAGTGGCTGCAGCACGTTTGAGCTGGTTTTCTCGTTCTGTTTCAGCCGCTTTCCTTTTCTGCTCTTCTTCAGCCCTCCGCTGCTCCTCCTAAGAAGTCAATGAAATTATTAGCAGCAGTAGCTTCATAAAGCTCTATTTCTCATGGGGTACACCCCTGACCGCTGTTTTAAAATGACAAAAATAATAGAATTCCTACTGAAGCTTGAATGCATCCATGACAAGGTTCTATTTATCTCACCCTCTTCCTCTTTTCCTCCATCTCCCTTCTCTCTTTCTCTCTGGCTGCTTTTTCCAGTTCCTTCTGAAGAGCAATAGCCTTCTCCCACTCTATTCTTTCTCTGCACGACAAAAATCACAGTCATCTCTGAAACTAATGTCTTCCTTGTGAAATTATTAAAATCCCAAACCAACTTCTCAGCTGCAGCTTGTCTCTCCCGCTCGCGTTCTCGTTCCCTTTCCCGCTCTCGTTCACGCTCTTGCTCTTTTTTTAGTTCCAGAGCCCGTGCTGCCTCTGCCAGTTTACGTGCTTTTTCCCGCTCTTCTTCAGCTTTGCGTTTGGCCAACATCTCCTGATACCGCTTCTCCTCTTCCTCCTGAAACAAACGTAGTCCTTTGTAAAAACAACCAAAAATATACAGTACTGTGCAAAAGCTTGGTGTTTATTTTTGGTAAATGTACAAATTGTGTAACTAGCTTTTGTCATGAACTGAAAAAGTTGAGCAGGAGGCTTAAAACAGGTTAGCCAAACAAGATGGTTATACGGTATTAATAAGATTTCAAAAGCAGACAGGGGTTTCAACATGTGCTGTCCAACCTTTTTTCTTAGGTCTTAATTTTCCTCCACACTTCAGAATATTTTAACAGTGTTTTTTTTTAAATAAATAATTTATGGCAGTTTGTAAGATAAACACAAGTATGATATAGAGCTTACATTTGATTCTTAATGGTCTTACATTTGATATTGTGAAACCTACAGAAACCAGATCAAACTTAACTTAAGATCAATTGTATTAATTTTGTTCCTGTGATTGACTCACAACTTGCTGGAGTTTCTTTTGTCTTGCTGCCTCCTCCTGTTTCCTGCGCAGCTCCAGCTCTTCCTGTCGTTTCGTAGCCACCTTCCTCTTGGCTTTCTCCTCTGCCATGCGTTCTACTCGGAGCTAAAGGAAGCAACAAATGACTAACCTCAATCCGTTTCTCCGCATCAAAAAAAAACACACAGCTCTTCAATACAAACCAGATCATTTTTCTTCTCCAGTTGTGCCATTTTTTCCTCAATCTTCTTTTTCTTTTCCTGCTCCTTTTCTTTTTCTCCTTTCACACGAGCCTCAACAACCCGTTTCAAACGCTCATCTCGTTTCCTAAAGATTGATTTTCAAGTCAAATTCACACTTAAACTCAAATGTTCAGCCATCAACGGCAATATCTCATAGCATAAGCACCTTTTCATTTCTTCTTGTTTCTTTCGTCTCTCCTCTTCTATCTTTTTCTTTCGCTCATTCTCCTGCTCAATCTTCTTGTTCAAAGCGTCCCACTTCTGCCTTTCTCTCTCCTTGAAAAGAGAAAATGTATAGAAACGGCCCAGGAAAGTTTAACTCCTCGCTTTTTTTCAATTATATAGAAGAGCCATACTAAGAAAAGTTTTTCCAAAAATGCTGTTTGTGTTATGCATTTGTAAACGAATAGATAAATTTACATATTTATATGAACTACCCCTTAATTTTTGGTCTCAAAAGATTCCAACAAACAGATGAGGAACTAACTGAACGAACGCGAAAACACACATCTCTAACAAACCATGAATGATGAGGTTAATCTGACACAGCCCGTTATTTTTGAAGTGCATTTATATACAGCATGGGTTGTACAGTTAATAAAAAGCCATAAAACCACACATGAAGCCCAGTGTAGGATAACAAAACAAGACGTGACAAACAGAAGTGAGTCGTGATTGACATTAATAAGGACCCCGGCCCATTCTAGATTAGCTGTGCATACTCACCACAGAGCCAAAGCCCAACTGAGGGAAACAGACAGGAATTAAAGTTATTAAAGTACACCACTTCTGCATAGAGAAGCATATCAGCAAACATCTAGATACAGCACAAAGATGTCGCTATTTTAAGAATGCCTTGAAAATGTAACAAATGCAGCGAATGAACTACAAATCAATATTCGGTGCGACCATTCTTTGCCGTTAGCAGCAATTCTTCTACATGTGCACAGTTGTTCTCTGGTAGGCAGTAGATGGGTGTAGGGCCCACTGGTTTCGGTTAGTTCCACAATCTTCTAATTTCGAAAAAGGTAATTGGCTTGAACCGTCCTGCATTTGCTTCGTTTTTTTAGGCTGACCACTATGTGTTAACATTTCTCAGCTAAGATGCCAATTTCTGTCTTGTTCTTCAAAATAGCTTGAAGAATAGTTTTGGAGAGACATTGTTGGTGCAGTATAACCTTGTGTCTGGTTGCTGTGCTCATCTTGACAAGACAAGACACCTCAACCTCACCTTGGTAGCAGAGTTTAGCTGTTTCCGTTCATAACTGGATATCAACCTACGTGTGAATCAGTAGCACCAGTTTGATCATAAACCTTACTACATTCCGACAAAATCCCTTTGTACAGGTGTAGCTTTAAGAATTGCTGGTTTAAGGGCAAATGGTGGAAACACCAAATACTAATTCGATTTTTGTCTCTTTACAGAAACTGATTGCGTACATTTCTTAAAGCATTCCTGGTTTACAGCATTGTTTTAAACCTTTGTACAGTAAATTATCTATAAAGTTATATCAAAGCTCTGCTAAGTGTATTTATTTAGATCTATATATCTATTAATAAAGCATAAACATAAACTTAGAGTGAACTGTTTACATTTTAAAGCAGATGTAAATTTCATAGCAATACATTTATGAGGGAGTTTGTGTTTATTTTTGCTTTTTAATGACATCTCTGCACAGGGCACCTTTAACAGCAACAGAGTTCAAATTGTTAAAAACATTTTGCCAACCTTGCCATCGACTTTGCCAGCAGACTGTTTGATGAAGGACTTAATGATGGTGTTACGTCCTAGAGACCCAGGTGTCATCATCAGCATCTGGTTCTTCTGCACCGTGTGCATGAAAGAACGCATGTGTGGTGCAACGCTCTACAAAAAGACAAGTCATTGTTTACTCAAATAAATAAATAAAATAAAATAATAAAAAACATATACATAACATTGAGGAGGTCAGAGAGGCTCTTACAGTCATGCACTTTTTAGGAGGGGAGTTCTTCTTCTTTGGTGTGCTAATTTCTGCCTCAGCAGCACGACGTTTGGAGCCGGACCGTGTAGGCCTGATGAGAACCCAAGAACACATTTATGAATAATTTGCAGGAGAGAGAGAGAGAGGGAGAGAAAAAAAAATGTAATAAAAATAAAAATCACAAGAAGTATCACAATAACATTTTAAAGCTATATCTATGACCGTATTTTACTGGGCATAAAATAACCCGTTTTCAAACAAAAAAAGAATGTAGGAGGGGAAAAAATTAGTCATTAAAAAAATATATATTTTTGGTAGTTGTAGCATAATTTATTCATAAACATTGGTTATTTTGCTTCTATATTTATTGCGTCTGTTTTTAATTAAGTATGACAACCCTGCTATTGATCAATTTTATCTCAGCACAAAAAGGCCAAATGTACTAATCTACATTTTAAACTACAAAAATAATAATAATAATATGCATTGCCACAAAAAAAATAACTAAAATGAATTTAAGGCAGATTATAATCAAAGATACTAAGGAAAGAACTAAATATTTTACTGTTTCCTCTTCACAAGGAACTGCATCACTATTACCTCCCTATTATGCAGGAAAGGTAAAATTAAATAGTGGATGCAGTTCAGATTTCCATCTTCTATAACTCTGTATATTCTGCCAACTACATGATCCCAATACATTTATCGCAGACCGCTCACATATCCCTAATTACACCAGAAGGAAAGAATATAAATGCTTACCGGCTTTCTCCGGCCGACGCTGACCCTTCACTCTCATCTACAGTAGGACAAATAAAGCAATGTTAAACCTTGTTAAACCACTTCCAAGAAAGTGTAACATTAGACATTAGATGGCATTAGTGAGGCAATCCATAGTGGAACATACAAGGTGTACCTGTTACTGAAGTACGGGCCTTGGATCGAGTCAAACGACAGTTGTCGCTTCTACTGGGTGACTCAACAATCACTTCTGGAAGCTCAACAACTTCTATCTCAGCTTCTTTCTCTTCGATATTCTCTGGTTCCTGCGAGATCACACATTTATTTCAAATCACAAATTCTAATCTGACCAAGACCCCCTTGACAATGCATCAAATGTTTATTTTCCGACCAAAACACCCCAATCCTTACAAATGACCTCATCACCCAGATCCACACTTTAGGATTTCTGATCTACTTTTGGAAGGCGAAAAGACCTTTAACCTCTTAAGCCCTGAGGCCTATTTTCCGAAAATCCTATACTTTTACTTTTTAAGGCATTTCTCAGCTTTTACAAGGTCTAAACTGCAAATCTTGGTATCAAAATGAAGATAGGTTCTTGGGGAGTGGTGTGGATGAGTTAATTTGACAGTCAAGAACACTGGGTAAGAGTAATTGATGTTGGAATGGCCAAAAAATGAACGCCTAAAAAAAAACATGTTTCCTCCAATATCTCCTTATTTTACTTATAACGAAGCAAATAAACACAATCAATTGTAACAACTACATGTCAAGGACATCTGTAGCAAGTTTGGTGTTCATACTACAAGAAACTAATATTCTGTAAAGGTTTTGATTGAACAAAGTTCAGGCGTAATCCATGTTAGCACAGTTTGGCACAATTTGGCACAATAATTGAAATATGGAAAAAATCTTGTCCAAAGCTTCAGCTAAGTTAATAGTCTTCTTTTGTTGCTTATGGGACATGATTTCAGCAAAAAAAACTCCTAAAGAAACGCTGTAAAAGGGGGGTAGAAGCTCATTTAAGCCATCTTGCTGCGCTTTTGGGAACCTTTCATTCACAAACGCTTTCGACGTCGAGCTTCTGCGTGTCCCTACCCCCCGACCATCTGTCCAATCCGGGAGCTCTATACATGGTTGAAAAGCATTGAATCTGTAGAAGCCAATGATATCAACCATTTTGAGACTGACAGGATCCCCGACGAATCACACGACGCGCAGCGTGGAGAGACCTGCTCTTAAGCACGGGGAGTGTTTCCATATTTGGTGATGTTATGCGAGCACAGAGCTACAGAAAAGAGCCAAAATGGAGTTTCCGCGAAGCTATCGACCGGACATAACAACAAACGGACTTTTATAGCTATGGAAATAACTTTTTGTTGAAAAAACGGCAAAGGTAAGACAAGATTTACATGCTTGCTTGGTTTTGTGCTGCCGTTTTTCCGGGGAACTTTCGCTCCCTGCTCTGAAATACTTCATGCAATGTAAATGAGTTGCATATAGCTGGATTCAGCTGGTTGTTAGCTTTCATTTGATGCCATGGTTTTGGTGTTTCCGTTTATATTGTGGATACATATAGCACATAAACAAAAACGTGGTCATGAATTATACTCCGGACATGTTGTTGTTTATTTGCATGGCGTTCGAGCTGTGGTTAACGGATATGAAATTGAATTAGATAAGTTTTTAGAGGAGTTTCCGCTGAACACAACAGTATTTAATATGTGTGGGTTATTCTCAGGGTTAGTGAGCTATGATTGAAAATGTAACGCACAAGGGGGCAAGTCCCCGGTACCGGGGACTCTCGGGCTTAAGAGGTTAAGAGACAGACGTTTATCTCAGTTCCTCACCTTAGGTTGGTCACTTTCCAGTTCTGCCTCAATGGCTGGCTCTGGCTCATTTTGTGCTTCATCAACCCTGAAACAAAACCAAATACATTGTAAAAGAGTCCTTTGGTTCGGAAATGTAAACCAAATTTTGAGAAAATAAGAAGCACTCACTGGTCCTCTTTGTTTTTCAAGTCTTCAACATCCATGCAAACGTCCTCTGAATAAACCAAAGACAAACATTTCAACAGGTAGTTCATTCTTTAAAGTCTCAAGAGCAACACTACCATATACAAGGGTTTCACCGCTACTTGCATTAAAGCAATTTCTTTTATTATTACGAACAATTAAATATAATCTCTTCATACACAAAGCGTTCCACTAATAAGTGCTTTGACGATTAAACACAATACTTTTGCATCAAGAATAAGTTGCAGTAGCTGATAGCTTACGAGTGTAGCCAGTGGTACTTCGTAAATGCTAGTTAGTGGTGTATGACTTCATTCATGTTTCGCGTATTTATCCTTGAAACAAACTCACTGTATTCTGGATTCTCAACCACTTTTATTTTTCATCAAGAATTAATTTTTTTTTTTTATTTTAATCTCCTCCACTTAACCAAAATGATCAGAGACACATCTGCTTACTTCAAAGATAGTACAGAGGTTATCTGTGCATTTATCAAAGTTATAGTGTCCAGAACGCTATGTGAAGGCATGGTATACACTCAAGGATATATAATCGCCCAGCCTTCTAGAATATATAATCTTAGGTTTGTTTTTTCATGCTTTCACTCGTAAGCAGAGTGTGACAAACAGGGTTCGAAGAAGGCACATGAATATGTAAATTTGATGAAAATCAAAGATTTTCACACATCTCACCACTTTTAGAGCTGCTGCAAGTAGAGTTTCCCTGTCTTGCTTTCTTCTTGAGGAAGGAGCGACGGGATGCCCTGCGAACAGCTTCCTGAGTCATGCTGTGCCTCAGACCAACTAGTGAGTGTCTCGCCACTAGAGAGCGCCTCACAGATGTCCTGGATGGGCCATGAGGAGTCGTCTGTGACCCCGGGGAAGCAATAGGAATCTTGTTAGCAGATCTAACTGGAGATGCCCCAGAACTTAGGAGGAATTCTGCACTCAGGCGCTCAGAAGAAGAAATCTGAACTACAGCTTCAGACACCAGGACCTGATCTGTAGCCAAATCTGGTCTCTCAGGGGTTTCTTTCAGTTCAAGATCATCCTCCACATCTTTGACTTTGGTTGCAGTTTTGTTTCGGGTGCTTCTCTTCACTGGCTCAGCATCAGCTTGGGAGGTGGTTTTATTACGACGTGTTCGGAAAGCTGGACCATCCGATTGAGACTCTATGCAGTCTTTGGGGACGTGTGGGGTCACAAGCTCTGATATGCTGTTCAGGGTAATTTGGACAGAGGATCGACGCAGGTTACTGCGCTTACCCTGTGAGAACCTGTTAAGAAACAATGGGGAATACATTGTCAATGTAATTACATTTTAAAGTGTGCTGCACAATCTTATCCAGTTGTGATTCTTTTTCCTGACGCATTGAAAGTGAATTAAAAACAATCTCCAGCAATTGTTTGGATTGGCTCATAGCTTTTTGCAACATCCATGTTGTATCCATGAAAATCGCCATTTGATTTCACATACAGCCCCAATTTCAAGTTAAATAAAACAGTACTTCATTTTGCCTTTGAACACTTGAGAATTTGCCACCATTGATTTACAATGAAAGTTGACCAAGTTTGCAGAAACACCAAGATATGCTTACACCTGAGAAAGTTAAACTTAAGTAATGGACTATGGGACTTACCAACAGACAAATTTACTTGCAAAACATCTGAAATAATGTTTTGGTAATTCCAAAATTCGTTAACAAAAGTTGGTTTCAGATAATAATCTCCCAGAACAGTCTTGACTGCTACTTCACATAAGAGCAGTCTCCTGTCTACAAAAACAAGACGACATGACTGCATAATGCATTTAGTCCACGTGTTCTGAGACACAGATAACAAAAAAAAAAAACATCTAATGCAGCAACTTTCATTTTTCTTTGGAAATCATGATTTTGTTCTCTTGGAGTCAATTAATGGCAACAATGCTTTATTCACAAATGTTTTATGCAATATTCCAGTTCTGCACATAAATTTAATTTGCATTTTTGGATGGAAACGTAGCTAGTGTTTTCATTCTATTATGTTAACTTCTAAAATGTAAAAAGAAAGAAATGAACAATAATAAATGAACAAACTGCCTCACCGTCTCTTGCTGCGAGATTCATTGAGCTCAATGGAGACACGTTTCCTGCGGTTTGACTTCTTCTGTGAGGGAGTCTTTGGCATGAGCTCCGGTTCAGTACTGAAGTCACTGTACAATATAAAAGACTCTTAATCAAAAACTCACATGTCTGTCAAACAAATCAGCATCACACCATTGTGACACCAACAAATAAATGTCTCTGACTACAAAAAATTAAGTAAATTAAAAAATCTAAAGTTTAGTGCAGACGTCATATCAAAACAGCCTGTTATAGGTGTGAAAATTAACCACTGTATTCTCAATTATATCTAAAATTAAACTTCCAGTTCTTCTACATAAGTAACCTTGCCTAACAATGTTGTGTTGATTCTTCACTGTAAAAATTAAATGAGCTCTCTAGCTATATTTATGTATGAAACATCTGAAATTAGGCAAAATTATAAATTCGCTCACCTGGAAAACATGCGATGAGCTTCCTGCTGGATCTCCTCCAGCCAGACCATATGTACATTGTCAATCTCATTTGTAAAATCCCGCAGTTTCCCATTAAAAACCTCCATAAGGGAGCGCGTTGCCTCGGGTAACGAAGTCATACTCGCTCCTCTGAAAGTATAGAGACTAATTGTGAACAATGTTTTGTACAAGACCAGTTTATAATGCTAAACGCCACGTTGCCCAATACGACTGTTACATTTTTTCGTAATGTAAACACGATGAATTTATTCCATTCAACGAACAAAGCATCATGCATAGACTGTAATAGTTTAGGTTAAATATATGACAAAGCTAAAGATCAGTGTCATGCATTAGAAATTATAGAAAAGCACACATTAACACTCGACTGAACTGCAGCGGCTCTTTGAAGAAACAAAGCTTGCTTTGCTAACGGAACGAGAGGCATACGTTAGTTTAAAAAAGATATCGCCGTTACCTCTTTAGCCCCTGGGTGGGATCGCAAAGTATAAATCAAAGAATATGTAGTCCAAAGTTTGAATATGCTGCTCTATTTTGTTTATAAACATTTGATCATAACTGGATCAACTTTCTAACCTCAACTCGTCAACCTCCTGTTTCTCAGACACCCGCTCAAAAACGGCTTATATGGTTTAAAATTCATGTTTGACAAATAAAAATTCATTGACGCCCACTTTACAGAATAAGCGTTTATGATTTGATAATATGGATGTCAGTCACAAGAAATACAGCCAATCATATTTGAGTTGAATCCACTTTATCTCTTATTGGACTGTGCACACGTCAGTCATTCATTCAAACCGTCCAATGCTCGACGATAACGTTAAGGTCCTCCTTCTCCGTCACGCTTTTGTGTCCGACATTCCCTGTGGACACAATGACAAAAAATTAGTTCCGCACTGAAGGTACTCGGTGTTCAAAATATTATTAATCGGTGTTTTTGGTGTTTCTAACATAGCCACGTGTCTTCAATTTCTCCTTTACATATTTTGTGCATTATTTCAGCATTACTTGTTCGTATAATTAATAGACTGCCTTCTATTAGTTGCCATGGTAACTGAAGCACCTAGCCTGCTAGCTTGTTAAACGGACGATTCTTCGTTTGAACTGCTTTAATGCGCCGTTCTCTGTAACAAACCTTTAACATTTTTTTTGATTGGTGCTCCTTAAACGTCATTGACGGACACTAAACGAAGATGTAGGTGAGTTTACACGCTCGCCACGTTGATATGTGGATTAACGAATTGACTGGATCTGATAAATTAAGCTAAAATCTCTTAACCAATTGAATTTAAACGCATTTCTGTTCTTTTTGCTTCAATTGCTTCTTCTAAATTACGATATACGAAAAGAGAAACGCGTTTAATATAAAAAAAGAGTTTTGCAACAAACAACAGCAAACGTCTGCTAAATAAACGTGTTTTAAACTGTATGTCAGATGGAAAAGCATCATGACTGTTCATTTACAGTGCACGAAATGCAGCTGTAAATTTCATTAAAAAATGTCAGTAAACTCTTTGAAATTACATGTTTGATAAATTTAATATATGGCATCTAAATTCACACATATGGAAATTATAATTTATATACATTCAATTGTCTCAGTAATACAGGGAAACAAAGCCTTAAACCATGTTTACATGCTTTAAGATCAATTAAAGATCAACTGATTTATAAATCTGAAATGTATGCGTTATAAATTAGATGGCATGTCTGTGTTGTGAAACTATTTTGCAGCTAGCGAAATATTGTGAAGGTAATGATTATATATGAAATTTATGCTACAGTAACAACTTTTGTATTTGTGTGGTCCGCTCACGATACAAGTTTGCAAGAAACCCTAGATATTTTTATAATTGACATTATAATTTTAAGTTTTAATTAATATACTGAGCAAAAGACAAGCATGCGATAGCCTGACCTGCCCCCCGGTCGACATGAAATAACTCTAATCCTCTTTGCAGGATTTATTTTTGGACAATGGCCCAGCCATTCAAGGTGATCAGTACCTGAAGTGCATGTGAACAACTGTCACCTGATGGAAGTGCACTGTCCCTCACCATGAAGAAAATTTTCAATTTTAAGAAGAAGAAGGGCTCTCCGAGTGCCTCGGAGACCGCGAGTGTGCTTTCCAGTAACTATGATATAAAAGAGAAAGACCTGGGGAAAGTGCACAAGGCTGCATTCAACGGTGACCTCGCGAAACTCCGGCAGCTGGCTAAAAAGAATGATTTAAACCAGTTGGATAAGGAAAACAGGTAAATTTATTTTAACTAAAGGCAGTTTTAGTTAAGCATGCTTTTCCATGAGCATTAAGGGCTTAAATAATACCCGCAGGACTCCGTTGCACATCGCTTGTTCCTGTGGACACACAGAGGTGGTTCAGTTCTTGTTGGAGAACAAAGTGAAGCTAAACTTATGCGACAATCAGAATCGCTCAGCCTTAATGAAGGTACATCACTGCCAGCCATTCCGCTTCTTATTATAATTAATAAATCTTTACTGAATTCCCATGTGTCCTTTCAGGCAGTTCAGAGTGAACAGGAGCGTTGTGTGTCTCTGCTCCTGGAACACGAGGCTGACCCTGACCTCCTGGACCTCAAGGGAGACACAGCACTTCATCATTGTGCTCGTATGCCCTCAATATCCACTGCTCTGCTGCTGCTGGAACACTCGGCCAACATCAATGCTCAGAACAAGGTTAAAATTTTTCATTGGTGTACAAAATTTTTATATAAATGGCGGCCTCTAGTGGTGAAAACCTACATACTGTAATTTTAACACTGATTTCTCAAGTATATTATTGGGGTTATGCAGAAATAATAACATGAGATGTTCGTTTCATAGGATGGAAATACTCCACTGATGTTGGCGGTGCTGGAGAACCATGTAGACATGGCAGAGCTCCTGCTGAAAGAGGGAGCAGATGTTAATGTAAAGAACCAAGAGGAACGGTAATGGTGATGAAGTACTTGATGAACCAGAACGTCATCATCTTATTGTTGTAGATGGGTGTTAATCTCTGCTTTAAATGAGCCATTTTCAGATTGTGTTATTTGTGACATCACAAATCTTGCTCTTGCTAACATAGGTTTAAGACCAGCACGACCCTGACTCTATTTGTTATCTATTATCTTATCTATCCTATCATTTATTATTTGTTATGCTGGCTAATTAGTGGTGCAAAATTAGAAAATTGGCGGTACAAGCATTTCTCAATATTTTATATTTATTTAGTTACTGGGAGTTATTGTGTAGGAGCCGCAATGCGCTGTGTAAACAAGCATGACAAACAGCATTAAACATTTCATTGGGAAAAAGGGAAATATTGTAAAACTATGTATACAGCAAGTTCTCTCTCACTCAGACTCCTCACAAATGCCACATATGTTGAGTACACAAATATTGGCACTGCCCCCTAGTGGGTGGATGATATTACAAAGTAATGCAAATCAAACTAGACCCTGGTGTTCTTAGCTTTATGTTCTTAAACCTTTATTTTTCACAGTTTAAACATGCAATATTTTTATAAAGCGTATCTTTAATTTCAATTTCTTTGTAAATGATTTGTGTATTATAATATCAAGGTATTTATTGAAATAGAAAAGTATCATATTTTTGTTGCTTTTGAAACGGAAGTGCGTCATGTCTTACGTAAGACAAAAGGGTGCGGCGTGCAAAGGTTTAGTATCACGCAGCCCATGCTTCGGTCTGTCCTTGGCTTTCCAAACCACACAAGTCACTTATGTGCCTCCCCTTCTAAATTTAAGCCCCTTCCTTACAACTTTCTTTTCCTCTTTTACTCTAAGGGCCGTGTGCTTCTAACTATATCAAGTCTACATGTTTAAGTTAAATAAAGCTGCATTTCATGTTGTTTCTTCATAAACACAAAACCTTTTTTCTTGATTTAGAGCAAATATTATTTTTTAGAATTTATAGAATGTTACAAATTTTGAAAACTTTATTAACGATCTTTTGTTTTGTCTATCATTGTTAAGGTCTGCACTGATGATCGCTGCTTGCTGTGGTCATATCAGCATGGTGCGGTTGCTGCTGCAGTACAATGCTGACATCACAATCATAGACGTAAAAGGGTGGTCATCTGATGATTACGCCGTTATGAATGGACACCATGCGTAAGGGCTCTCTTCCCTCGTCAAGCTTCAAACTCTCCCTTTTAATGTTAAAATGTTTTTAAGCTTGGAACAAGATACTGTTTGAACACTACCATCAGGGATGAAATGGCCGTCCCAGTTTATACTTGTGTTCATATTTCAGGTGTTCTCATTTGATCCTCGAACACGGAGCAAAGAACAAATCCCACAAGTCTCCTTCCAATTCTACCACCAAAAGAAGGAGACAGACAAATCTTGGCAGCCCCAGTGGTATAGCAGCTGCTCTGGCATTTGGAGGACCTGCTGTAGACAAAGAAGGTACATCTTAAAATCACAAATACTTCAGTGCGTCTATGCAAGACCAGTGTTTGGTAGTTCCCAGGGTTTCCTAATGCCTACCCCTGTGTAAGACATGGCATACATTGTTCCATGCGTTTGACTGTTGTCTAATGTTTGTCAAGAAGTTCTATTTGATTAGGGCTGCAACAACTGATCAATAAATGATATTATTTTCGATGGAGAGAAGCTAAGCTCTTGTTTTTATGTCTCAAATAGACATACATTTAAACTAATTAAACAAGTTATTTCTATTTTAGGATGGCATAGTTTACTCTATTTAAGCTACAGTATCCTTTGGTGAGAACCTACCAAGTCAGTAGTCAAGAAGATAAAGCAAATATACATTTTGAATAGTTGTGTAATGTTCACAGTAGTTAAATTGTGAAGTGTAACAAAGCAATACATATGTTGCAGCCCTACTCATGACATCTGTGTTCAATTCATTTCTGTTTTCTGTTCAATTTCATTTCTTCATGATCATCTTTCATAGCAGCAGGAAGCAGCTCAACGAAAGCAGGGAAAGGTATAAACATGTGACAGTGTAGATAAAGACCAGTCACGCTTGTGCTCTTTAAATGTTGGTAAACCGTGGTGTGCCGTTGTAGGATATGTTCTGCTATGTGTTGTGTACTAAATTAAAGGCCTATTCACACTTTTCAAATTCATAACATTGAATAAAATCTCACTAATATTCATACTTTATTGTTAATTTGTAAAAAAAAGTTAACAAATTAATTCAGTGAGATATTTTATTTGTAGAACTTGAGTTAGATATGTCAGCTAATTAAAATGCTATGTTTTATGCAATGTGAATTAGCCACTTAAATATGGCTTATGCCAAAGATCCAAACAAGCTTAACATCCTTAAAGGTGGTGTCCAGTAGTTTGAGTTGGGCTCATTCTCAAGATACCATCGAAATAATTAGCAAGGTTACACAGTTTCTGAATCTATTCAACCATTCTCCAGATCTGCTAATTAGCATTGTTAGCTTAGCATTGATAATTGAAACCTATTAGATCAGTAGTATTTCTGTAGGAAAAAAAAAACACAGTTTCAATGTTAACACCATATTTTTACCAACTTAACACTTTTAGAGCGATATTTAATTGTAATACCAGTAGAAAGTTACACAATGTTTTATTGTTCCTAACCGTATGTCAAATTGTTAACATTTCTTTTTTTACTGGGCTTGCATCACATTATAAATCTAAAAGTTTTAAGATTTAAATATAAGCAAAATATGGTATTAATATTGAAAGTCTTTTTATACTATGCTACTGATCTAATCTGATTAAATGGTGTATGCTAAGCTAAAAGTGCTATTACCAGATCTAGTAGTTTTTAAAATTGTTAAACACTTCTTATTATCTTGGAGGAAGATGAATAATGAGCAGATTATTATTATTATTATTATTATTATTGTTATTATTATTATTATTTAATGTCAAAAATGGAATGTCCCTTTTAAAAGTAATCAATTGGCATAAAAATAGTTTTCTGCATGATGCATTGTGAATCAATTAATTTTTATAAATTTTTTTTTGTTGGTTAAGATACTTTTCAAGCTATAAAATGTATTTTCTCGACAGCTACAGAGGACAATTCTATTACCGACTCCATTAGCAGGTGAGCTGTTGGAAAGGAGGTAGTAAAATAGTTTATTAAATATTTTTTATCTCTATAAAATATACCGGTAATTATCTGCAGGGCATCAAAAAGTGGTGCTGCTGATTCTTGGCCTTCATCAGATGACGATGACGACATGGATCTGAGTCCAAAGGTATTTCTGAGTTCTTTTCAAATAAATGACACTATGAAATAACAATGATTAAAACTTATTTAATATAATCATAATAATACTTTTTTGCTTTTTTTAGGAAAAGAAAATTAACTTGAAAAAACTTATCAGCACCTCAAAAAGGGAAAAAGTGGAAGGTAAGTTTTATATATTAATAATAGTAGTCCCTTTATCTGGATTGCTGGTTTGCCTTAGATATTTCTGATTAAACAGTTTAACCTTTTGAAGTGACTTTCAAAAAATACTAGACAATAATTGTGTGCTTTTCTTTGTAAAACTGTTTAAAATTAGAATTGATTGCAGCGGAATGACAATTCACTACCCCAATGATGTTTTTGGGCTCTGTATTAGAGAGTTGTATTAAATGTTTATTTGAGTTTAGGCAGTTTTGCATCAGCTGCGTTTCAATCCGCATATTTTTAT
This sequence comes from Danionella cerebrum, assembly GCA_007224835.1. Classification (NCBI taxonomy): domain Eukaryota; kingdom Metazoa; phylum Chordata; class Actinopteri; order Cypriniformes; family Danionidae; genus Danionella; species Danionella cerebrum. The sequence continues at coordinate 983,960 of SRMA01025243.1, forward strand.
GCACATTTTGGAATATTGCATATAAAATAACGGCATAATTTTAGAAAACACGCACTGAGTAGGATAAACTTTTTATCCTATAAGAAAAAAAAAATTGCATAATCTAAGATGAAAATGCATATACTGAATAAATTCCAGCATACAGCTCAAAGGCAATGTGTTTTTCTGGAACTGGGGCACGAGGCATTAATGGACTTAACAAACTAGTCATTCTAAAATTCCTTACCCAAAATCCATCATCAAAGCAGTCTCATAGCGCAACAACCTCCATTTTTCTTTTGAGATTTGGTGCCAGTTCATGAGGAAGGGACTATTTTTTTTGCACTCGTTGGTTGGAAACCGTGCTTTATTCACAAATAATTTCTTCAATATTCCAGTTTAAATGTAATTTGTGTCTTTGGAGGCAAACATAGCTACTGACTGACACCAAGGTTGCATTCCTTGCCCTGCCCCACAACTAAAAGAACCGACCTACAGTGATACCTGAAGATACGAAATGAATCCGTTCCAGGATTTTTTGTATTGAATACCACTGTATTTTGAAAATCTGACCTCTTGTGGTAAAATATGGCTTTGCATTTTTAAATATTGATCAAAGTATTGAAACAAGTAAAAGGTGAACTTCCTTTCCAGCATTCCCAGTAATGAGCATTGTGATGTGCTGTGTGTGCCTGTAGTCAAAGTGGATCGCAATGCTGACAAATCCTGGAGTGAATCCGAGTCTGACCCGGAAATTGATGAAAGCGATGGTGTAAAACACCCGCTCCAGTCTAAGGCACCCCTTCAACCCCTTTTAGAAACCCCGCCAACCCTCTTAGCTCACCCTCCCCAGATGACCTCCACCCCCTTCAACCACACTGTAAAGGTAGCCGTTTTTATTTGTTTCTTTCTAACTCTTCAATTCTTTATTTCAAAAAACATTGCACCTCAGGAGAGCAGAGTGAATTATCTGAGCTGCCATCGTGTGGTAAACTAGACGAGGATGAGAATGATAGTCAGGATGATGAATCTGAGGAGGAAGAGGAGGAAGAAGATGATGAAGACGACGACGACGAGGAGCAGGAGGAGGAGGATGAGGAAGAAGATTTAGAGGAAGATGATGAAGAGGGAGATGACTCTGAAGAGGAGGATATAGATGTCCCTTGTGAGGAACCAGATGAGCCTAGTTTAACCAAACTAACAACTCCAGATACTCCCAACAAAGGCGAAAATGTGAAGGTGGATCAAAATCTCCACCCAGCTCCAGAGAATGAAATGGAACTCAATGATTCAGTGGAGAGTGATCTGAAAAACCTTGTGGATCAAGGAAAAAAAGAAATGACTACTGAGAAGCTGCATTTTGATGGAGCGATAGAACAGATTCTCAATGTGGAGGGCGGATGTCTGGTGTCAGCCATCAGAGTTGAGGCTAGTCGAGCGTCTTTATGCAGTGTGGAGAGAACATCACAAACGAATGAAGAGGAGCTGTTGAGAACTTCTCAAGGAGAAACTGTTGTTTGTGAAGATGCAAAAGATCAAGATGTTATTCCCCAGGGGCAAGCAGAGCTTGACTTGACTTCTCCAAATCCAAAGGTAGTTGGTGTTACTAGTGATGATGATAATGATTGGGATGATGTCAGCGAGGAAGAAGAAGTCCAACCAAAGAAGCCCCTAAATTTATTTCTCACACTGCTGAAGGAACCAGAGAGCCCAGAAGTTTCTTGGGAATCTGGATCGAATAAAAGTGATTTGGAGCAAGAAGGAGATCAAGAACCAAACCTACAGAAGCCAAATGCAGACAAAGATCAAGAGTTATCTAAAGAGTCCCAGAGTCTTTTGCGTGAAAAAGCAGACCAGAACGAGGAAAGTGAAGCTATACCTGTCTCCATGATTGCTGGAGATGAAAGTGATGAAGACCACAATTCAAGTCATGGGGAAGACAGTGAAGTCAAAGAAATGCAATATGAATTTGCGAGTGGCAAATGCTCTGATGTCTCCGATGATGAATCCATGTTGGAAGAAGATGATGGGCCACAGCTTTCAAAGTTCTCTAATGTTATCCAAGAACAAACCATTTCATCAAGTCCACCGTTATTGAGTACCCCAAAGCCAACAATTAGCCAAGCTCCAGGGTTTACCAAATCCTCACAAAAACACTGTAGTCCACCACCTTCCACATTCATTCATCTTCCTTCGCAAAGCTTAGATAAGGACCCAGAGAACATGAGTCCAAATCCTCAAGCTGAAGATGCCGTTAAGATAGAGTTTACAAATGACTTTCCAATTGAACAAGAAGATCTTAAAGAGGAGATTCCTACCACAATCATAGATGAAGTTGATCTCTCTTCTGATTCTGATGGAGAGGTCAGTAAGGAGGAAGAAGGCGATGTATTGGAAGAAAGATGTTCCGAGCCAGAATCGAAGCAGGTACTTCCAGGGAGAAAGGATAGAGTAGTCATGTTAGAAGACAAATGTTGAAATGTCTCATTCGAAAACTTTTAATTATCATTAGAGGTATTTGGAAACATTCTGATCATTTTTTTATTACTTTGGTTATTAGGAAGAGGTCTTAAATAATGATGATGAGGAGGAGGAGGAGGACAATGGTGAGCAAGAAAAGTGCAGTTCACGGAAAGAAAACCAAAGAGGTACGTTTTACAGTTTTCTAGAAGTTATAGATTTAATTCTCGTTGAATGGTCTTCTCTGGATGTTTTGATAGATTTCCTTTCAGAGTTGGGGCTTGAAAAAGAAGAGGAATATGACTCTCCTTGGGATTCAGAGGTCAGTTTTATGTTGTAATACGAATTGCTAGGGGTGTTATTGTTTTTGAGTAGATAAACATAGCTCAAAGTTCACACACTCCTCAGAACTGGTGTAAATTTACATCTGAATGGGGTTTGAAAAGCGTGTGTTGAAAAAGGCTCTATAGCGCCACCACCAACAGTTTGTCGAACGCACATGAAATTTGGTACGTATGTGTAGGGTACCAAGACAAACTCGACAGGAAGTCAGTTATTTTGCAAAAACCACCTAATTTGCTTGTGCTTGTCATATTTTGGCGAACTCCCCCTTAAGGTTTTATCTGTTTATTTTACCTTAAAGTATTAATGATGTTAAATTGCTAAGCGTTTTTTATTTCGTATGATTATGTGTACATGGCAACCAATAAAATTGTCCAATACAATAATAGAACAATATTCATTCTTATTCATATCACCGTGATCACCTTGACGAATTTGCCCATTCTTTCTGAAAATGTTAACCGTTTGCACTTGAATACATCTCCCAAACAAGAACTGGTCATAAGGCAACAAATTGGTGTACTTTGATCACTGCTTTAATGAACCAGTTCAAATCATGACAGTATCACAAAAAAGAAAAGAAAATGCCCCAAATTATTAAAATAATTTGACAGGACAGTCTAAGGAGTAGTGTTTTAATACCTAATTATGGTACGTTTTCAATCACTATATTTCTGTAAAAAATTATATTTATTATAAAATGATTTGATTTCTATAGTATTTTGAATATTAAGTGTATTTTATTTTGAAACATCAATCCTTTTCTCCCATCACAGTCTTGTTCAGAGAGTCTGGTGAAAAAAACAGCCACTCCTGCAAAGGCACACAAATCTATGTCCAGTATTTGTGAGGAAAGCACTGAAGGTGTGTACAATCTCTTTTTTTTCTTCATTTGATACAAATAAAATTGTGATTTGATTTTAATTCCGCCAATGCTTTGTCTATACAGCTTTCTGCAACCATTCCATGCTTAAAGATATTGATAAAAAGACATTTGCTAAATAATTCTAGTTTATAATCCCAATGAATTCCTTTGTAGACCCCTTTTACATTCCCTCTTTCATTAGAGGAGGGAGGGCGGGTAATGTTTTAAGAAGTGTAGACCTGCCGGGAGGCTACAAGTCGATGGGTAGGAGTTCTCAGCTGGATCATAATTTCTTGTCACTAATCCCTTGCATTGTCTCTAGCCATTAAGTTATTGGATAGTTGTTTACCATAAAAATAAAGACTGTCACCAATTTCTCACCCTCATGTTTACCTTTTTTTTGCTTTAAAAACTGTGGATTCAAATGTGCGCAATTTCCAGAAAGTGTTGTGTTATGTTTGCACATTTTAATGAAGCAACTAAGATGCTTTCTGTATGGCACAAATCAACTTTACATTATAAGCATTTATCATTTTACGGTACAAGAAAAGCCTGGGTGAGCAATTAAGACAGGATTTAAGCTTTTAGTGGAATGATCCTTTTAACACATGATCCTCGAACCATAACCACTGATCTGCGATCTGCTCATTAATGGCATGTTGTATGACCAGGCATGATGCTCAGCTAAGAACTGCTCAAGTCGTGAAGCTTTATTGTCATTTCTGTGTGGGTCCTCAGTGGCTCAAACCCAGTATCATGGCGAAGCCTCCATCGCTGCATGTGCATGTCTGCATTTTTGCTCCATGGAACCTTGATATATCAGTATATTTTATTTATTTATTTTTTTTCAAATCACAAATCAAAGTTTAAAGTTATATGCATTTTATGTTTCAGTTGTAAGGAATGATGATGAAGAAAAGGAAGTCGATAAAGAAGTAAGTAGTGTTTTTAAAGTGGAAACTTTTAAATGGACTCCACTTTTTAGACTTGGCCCTTGCAAACAAGCAATAAAATAACTGCGTTTAATTTGGAAAATAATTTTAAAAACTAGTGTTCTCGACTATGAACCTTTTGGTTTATTAAGTTTTTAAAGTCACAAAGACTTCTACAGACATTCTTGTTGCACACAAACAATTTTGTCCTAACCATTTTCTTAAAACTGTTATTAGAGAGTGTTTTTTTTTTAATTCTGGCAAATGTCAGCTAATTTAAAGCATGTTTTCTAATGCATTTGAGAAGAATAATTAGTATAATTTTACAGATAACAACATTCAGAGCTTTTGTGACCATCCAAAGTTTAAGAAAAGTCAATGGCAGCACTTTGCCCCATTTTGTAAATATTTTTTTAAGGTTTAGTCAAGTGTATACATAATGAAGTATACATTGATGTTGAAATGAACTCAATACTCAAGTAAGATGACTATCAAAACAAGGTTTAAGAATATTTAACAGAAAACTCTACTTTATTTAGCTTTAACAGCAGAGATGCTATTAGCTAAACACATGCTGCATTGAGAACAAATACGATTGGGGGAGGGTGGAAGGGAAGACCTTTAGAGAGCATGCTCTGTGAGCAAAAAGGAAGAACCTAGTGTTGCTGCTTTATTTAAGTAATTTGAAATTTCCTGTTCTATCTCAGACAATATGGTTCTAAATATTTTTTGAATATCGAAGCATGTTACTGCATTTAATTCTTTTTAAATCATCTTGGTATATTGTTTAAGAAGAGTAATAATAGACCAGCTGTCTACCACAATATAGATGCCTCTAAAGAGTTATAAAAATATATTTGGATCACAATAAAGAAAAATGACCTTCCTTGGGAAACAAAAGAGGTCTGAAGGAATTGTTGATTGTTTTTGTGGATTCTTATTCATTGCTAGATATCCTGAGGCAAGATTAGCCATTTTAATCAATGAATTGAATTCAATCAAAAGTGCAGAATATATAGATCATAAGCATATTTATAACTGAACTCTAAATATCTTCGTTCTTCACAGTTTAAATCACTCAAAAGGGAGAATGTGTCAGTTCTTAGTCAGCTGATGGATTCCAAAGAAGCTCAAAAGAAAACGGGTATTCTCATCGTTTTATTTTTGTTTGTGTCATACTTTTTTTTTCTAATTAGAAAATCTTTTCTTTACAGATCTGATGGAAGAGCTTGGTTTAGGTGACGCTGACGATCTGGAAGGTATCTATGCTTCACTAGAATATTTCTTAAACTCTTGTTCTACAACGACTGATGTGTTTCCGTTTCAATTCTCACTAAAGCGTGTCGCCAGTGTCCTCCAGGTCAGATCTTCAAGCGCTTGTGATTGGTGTACCTCCGCTGAACCTTAAAAGTCAAGTTAATGCTTCTAAATTAGCCGTGGCTTAGCAGTTTGTGAACATCCTCTAGGCAAACCACTGTTTAGTGCAGTCTGTGCCAGTTTTGGATTTCTTCTTCTTAAAGCACTCCTTCCTGTTCCTTTTAAATGATCTAAATACAATCTGTGTCACGGGAAAGCTGCTATATATTCAGCAGTTCCAACCAATCCACACTCACTTTAAATTTCTTGGAAGTTATTTTGCATACAATTGAATTCAAAGCCAAGTTGGGGAAAATCTTGAATTGCTTAAAAATGTGTTTTAGCAGCAGACTCTTGTAAATCACAGAGAAACTAACTGATCTGGAGAAACCTTTATGGTCACAGCTTTTTAGTTTCTTATTAATCTATTCTATGCATTAAGGGTTTTGTTTGATGGATTGAAAAATATTGATGTATTCTTTTTTTTGTATTCTATTCTTATGATTTATCGTATTTGGATAAACTTAATGGTTTAATAACATTTAAAGAGATGGGGAAGTTTTAATAACACTTAAAGCAGAGATATGGTAAAAAGTTCTCTCTTCTCTCAGATGCATCAGACTGGGACTCTGCCAGCACCACCAGTAAAGCCAGTAAAAACCTTCCTGTTCACAACCTGGTAGAAGAACCCATCTCTGAAAGCCTGGAAGCTTCTACACTTCCAGAAACACAGCAGCAACAGGAAGCGGACACTGAAGAACATAAAGAAACCTCTCCAGAGAGAAACACAGCACCTTTACCCAGTCCACGATCGCTCAAGCCAAACTTAAAACCACAACCTTTGCCGAGAGTTCACTCAGACTCCAATAACAAGCCAGAGAATGAGGGTACAGCTCAATCTCTTGGTATTGTAGTCCGAATCAAAATGCTTCAACTTATAGAATCCACTTATTTTCCAATTGACATATTTGTGGCTATATTTTCAGTTACGTTAATGATAATTTAATTAAAAAAACTTGACAACATTAGTGATGCATTTGGTTTATGCATGCAGAGTCAGACTGGGACACAGACTCCTCTTGTTCAGCTGAGCCAAAACCTTCACCACCAAATGCCACCAAGGCTGAAACCGGTACGGTTTTTAAAAAAATATATTTTGAATTTGAATATACTTGTATATGAATTATTATGTATTTTTCAGCATATCGACAAGAGCCTGTTGATGAAGATGTAAAGAGTGAAATCAGTTTTGATGAAAGGGAGCCAGCAGATGAGGTAGGTGTAACACATTTATGTATTTTATAAATAGATTTACATTTTATGTTATACATATATTTGGTTGTGCATCAGTACATCGGCAACCAAAAGGTCTAACTGTACATTTTTAATTTTTAACTGTTGCATTTACCCTAAAAAAAATTCCCTACAATGTAAAATTTAATACATATATATATATATATATATATTTTTTTTTTTTTTCTAAGCACTAAAATTAAGTACTTTTGCCTTATACACAAAGCTTTTGGATATACAATATAAATAAAAAAAATGTCTTTAGTTATATTTTTGTTAATTTCAATAGACATCGAACCTAAAATTATGTACTTTACAAATAATGGCTTTTTAAATATCTTATTAGTCTTTTTGGGCAAATGTAGAAATGTTAATGAAACAGTTGTAAATGTTGTGCTTCGTTTCACTTTGGTGTGGGACATTTTAATTAACAATAGATGTCTACTGACCTAGAAAACAGGCTTTTAGTTGAGTGAAATTCTCAGAAAGCTAAACAAATGGAGAAACCCTCCATTTTATGGACAGTGTCTCATTCTCTAGCCCTCCCAGAGTAAATAAGTTGAGTGTTACCATTTTGGAATGTATGAGCCATTTTTACAGAGATACCTTATCAATATTTAATGCTGTTCCTCCTTTGGCAACCTCTAGGAGGAGTTTGTTAAAGTGTGACGTAAGGAAAAGTGGCCATACTTATATTTATGTCTTGGTACCCTACACATGTGTGCTGAACTTCGTTTGTGTACGACAACCTGATCAAACTCTAATCAAAATCTTACAATTTCCATAAGTTTATGTAAATGTTATAAATACAGGTTGATGCTTTGTTTGTTTTCATTCCGATCAAATGTTTTGCTTGTGAAATGTGTCCTTGAATCGCATGCGTGTCATTTAATTTTTCATTGTTAATTCTGTTCTTTTGTGCATTACACAAACAAAGGCTAGAGAGGCATCGCATGCCTCTTCGGTAGACAGGAATAGCTCATCCACCTGTGATCCTTTGAGGCATTCATCCTCTCCAAGAGAGGATCAAGAGAAGAACCGACCTGATGCGATTCCCTGGGAGGAACGCTATGAGAAGATCTGGGTAGATAACGAAAAGAAGGAAACCAAGAGCCAGTTTAAAAATGTGGCTGCAGAGCTTAAGGAGAGATTTGGAGAACTGGAGCAAGAACAATTGACAATTGAAGAAGATTCCAGTGAGGAAGAAGCAGATCCAATCGTGCGTCCCACTGCCAGGGCTAGGAGTGCCAAGCTTATGCCCATTCCTGAGCAGAGGGAGTCAGACTCGCAGTCTGAAAGTGTTCAGCGCTCAGTTAGCATTGAGGCTAGCGATGCAGAGCTTGATAAACACAACTCTCAGATCAACCAGAAGACATTCATGGAAATCAGAGAAGATGAGAATAAAGAAGCTGATGAGAAGTATCCAGAAGAATCTGAAAGCGACTCTCAAGAACCTCCATTGCATGTTAAAAATGAGCAAGTAACAGCTGAAGCTCTAGGGGAAGTCTCCTCTTCGGACCCTGAAGAGGTTGATGAGGCCATGTGGAAACCCAGACTAGAGGTAGGAGCTCAGGGGTGTCTGAGAGAAGATGAAGACTTTTGGTTTCCCTCTGTCCTCTTGATCTTCACTGTCTGAACTTAGAATGAGCGGGAAAAGCTCCGCCTTCTCGAGTTAAGTATGTGAATGCGGTGTTTTATGACCTGCAAGAGTAGAGAGAACAATTACTTTTTCCCTAAAGAATAAAATAGTCACTGATGATGTCACAAAGCATGTTTCTCTCCGTTTGATTGGCTGTTCAACCATCTTAGCTATTGGCCATCTTGGAATACTAATCATATTTGGCAACCAACTGACTGAACTGTTGGCTCTCTTCTGGTCTCTGCAAGTAATTTAGAATGCCTTCTGAGATACTTTGTTTACCATAGTTATGGATTTGTTTTTGTATGGGTGTTTTTTTTTTTGGCACTTTCATATATTTATATTTTAGCCATTTATCACAATGCATTTAGGATGATTGCATTCACAGAATTTAATCTTTCAATAATTTTAAAGTAATTTTAATGGTTAGTCTTTGAAAAGTTTATATATTTGATGTCAGTTAAATATCCTTGTGGACGGCATCTACTCAATGGTTTATATTTTACATTTTGTCATACAGCGTACTGTGCAAAAAGTTTTAGGCACGTGTGAAACAAAAACTGTAAACTTAAGAAATATAAAAAAAAATGCTTGTTTTTTTTTGTAAATTTTACCAAATGCAAAGAAAGCGAACAAAAGAAACATTGACATAAAATGAATATTTTGTGTCACTTTGGACCATTTGTTAAAGCAAAAAAAGGAAAAAAAATTTTTTGCAATATTTTATTTAGCGTTTTAAAGTAAAAGCAGGAAATACAAGCTCACAGCGCTTTTCCTGTCCTTTTTTTGGGAAAAGTTTATTTTGAAATAAGTTTTTAAGTTTGAAAGCTGAAACAATGGCTGTGCTTGAAGAAAAGTGGAGTTTACGCAATGATTTATTCCACGCTGGCCTCGATTTCAGAGACCTAGGAGCAACTGGGCATCGAGAATAATTTTTTTTTATGGATAAGTCATCCACTCTTGTAATTCTTTTCGAACCACGGAATAAAAAAGAACTACAACAAAAGCACGATAGGCTAACAATTACTCTTCGAAATCAATGGAGTCCAGCATATCATATCAGTAGATGGTCCCATTGCATTCTGCCAATTCTGTCACAGGAAGTCTGACCAGAAGTAGTCTCCATGAAAGAGTTTCAGCCACAACAAACAAAATTTTGACTTAGGAAATAGGCCAATTCAAATGTGCAGGAAAGCATAAGAAAGGGTGGTCACACACCAAATAATGATCTGATTTAGATTTCTATTTTATTGCGGTTTGTTCAAATATATAAAAATAAATGTTTACTTTCACTTTTGAAATAATATTTGTTTCCGCATTATTTCACACCTGTCTAAAAGGTTTGCGCACTATTAGGTATATTTTAAAACTAATATAAACACATTCTCGGATGCTTTTGGACTTTTTTTTTGTACACTTCTAGTCAATCACCAGGAGTAACTTTGATATTACACAAACGTTGTAGTGTAAACATTGCAAAAACTGTGCAGCTACATTCCAGATTAGAGCTGAAGATGATTTGAAAAAAATCTCCAACAGTGAATCGCCTTGGTGTGGTCTTTCTTGGTATACAGATCCAGATTCTGGTGTGCGTAATGAACCTAGAACTGGTTTATAGAATTTCTAGGTTTGGTTTTTTGCATCATTACCCTGACACCCGGTCTCTGCTGAAGTATCTTAGGAGGCTTCTACCAGTTTAGTCAGTTGTCGAGGCACCATAATTCATGCTTAGTAAGAGCCCATGAAATCAGAATTAATTCATTCATACATGTCCCTTTAAATTTTTATAAGCATTTGTGTCTAGTTACAAGGTTGGCTTTTGATGCATCACTCATTTTTAGTTACAAACTGATAAAAAGATTATGTGCAGTAGGTCATTGAAGCTACATTTGTTCATTGTTCAGTCAAGATTTAATGTTTATATTTGAGCTTTACTCCGATTTTTGTATGACTGTAAACTAACTTTGGATTTGTGGGCTCTTCGTTTTCATTATCTTCTGTGACACTTGTAAGATGTTGCTGTGAGTCCCGTCTGTTTCTTTATTAAATATTCATCGGATAATTTTACTTACTGGTGTCAGATGCTTCACTCAAGTGTGCGAGCAGGCATCATTTCACGCAGCTCAGCTGTTGAGTGTCACGGACGGCTTCCTTCATCTGTGTCAAGATCTGTGAATTAGTGTTAGTCTCTGTGTTTTTGTGATGCTGTGGTTGTAAATTCTCCATTGACTGTGACTTGCAGTGTTTTTAATGTCTCGGATGCTTCTTTTTTCAATCAGAAAAGAAGAATGTGTCTTTTTTTTTTTTACACACTGTGTATTTTTGTGACTGCTCATAAATCTCACTGCTGTTTTTTGAGTACTGCATGTGTAAAAGATGCTTTTAACTATTTTAGTAATAAACACTTGTGTTGCAGGCTGATGATATGAGGGGAAATCTCAAGCCCGGGGCATTCTGGGATACTGGGAGAGGAGGAGACCAAGCTGAACTTGACCAAGGGAAAAGAACGAAAGTCGACACCAGCTCAGAGAACCCAAAACCAAAGTTTGATGGGATAGGGGTGAGCCGGACCCTGGAAAGAGAGGGTAGTGTTTCACCAAAGCTTCTGAAAGGAGATGCTAAAAGGTACATGTAATATGTAATAGAACATATATGTTATTTATTTAAGTAATTAGTATTATTAATTTCACCTTTAAAAATTAAGGATGGGTTTTTTTTTACTTAAATATTTTGTTTTAATACAAAACTCATCATGTTTGTTATTTATTTTTTAACGCAAAAGTGTCTATAAAAAGAAGTCACAGCTGATAAATCTAAATAAAATTTGTACATTTTGTTTTTTTACAAGATTTTTATCTAAATTAACAATTTTGAATCTAAAATTCTTTGTATCTCAAATTCTTCAAGCATTTTTTTTAACCTGGTGTAAATGAGCTTCCATAAGTCCATTTATATGTTCTTTTTTTTCTTTTAATGAATGCACAACACCAATGCAGCAATTGCTAAAGCTCTGACTCAGCTTCCAATGTCTTTATTCTTTGTGTATTTCCCTGGTGGTGGGTTTGTTGGGTCCAGATCATGCTTGAATCATTTCACCTCCATCATGCCTTCTATGCACTTCTAACACTGACAGGGCAGCGCAACATGAGGATGAGCAGGTCAAGGAGAAAGAAGAAAAGAGAACTATAGCTAGCAAAGACAGAAATCTCTGTGTTCCTTCCAGTCAAGCTGCAAACCGCCGAAACGGAGACCTTGATTCTGTCTTTGATGATAGTTCTTTAAGTGAGCTGTCGGAGGAGGACAGGAGGTATACACGCAGTATTTACATGCTTTTATTGCGAGTTTATCGCTGCATTCAATGCCATTTATGATGAATCCTGCAAAAATATAGAATGTAAAGTTTGTGAATATATGAGTTTGACTAATATATTCTTTATTAGTTTTCTTTCATTTTGAGGTACTCCAAAATTAATGCATTTTTTATAAAAAAAACAAACATGTGAAACAGGACTGATTTTTGAAGCCCAATCGTTTCCTTATCCTGGGCATAAAACATAATTTGGATGCTTAAAAAATTCTCCAAAGGGTTTGATTTAGTGGAAGAGCTGAAAAATCTCTTTCCATCATAAGGTCATGATCATTTTGAATCCATTCATTTTCCTAAAAGTCATTTTTGAATACTGCATTATATTCTCACCAGGTGTTTTCATATCAACAAGAGATCTGTTTAAAATCGTTTCTTCTCTTCTCTTCTGACAGCTCTCCTAGTTCCAAGAAGAAGAAGGAGCAGGTGAGCTTTTGAAAAAGTGAAAAATTTTATTGGTTGCTTATAATTACAGTCTCTATACGTATGTATTTTTTTACATTAAAGACATCAATGCTAAAATACAAAAGTGGTTCTATTTGTGTTCAGATTTGATTGTTTACCCTCAAGTGTCCTGAATGGAAAAGTGATCATTAATGGTAATATTATTCACGTTTAAATCTACCAAGTTGGTATTTGTGTTGTTTGTAGTCAATAAATAAACATATGTTTATAAAAAGGCCTCCACAGAGTTGCACGGGTGTAGGTTTCAATGATCACTTGGTATTTCGCTGATGCTAAACAATTAGCGAATTGATCTTCCAGCTGGCCAGGCTTGTTTTCTGTTTTACTTATTGAAGAGTCATTTTAACAAGTTCCAATGATGCCTTCAAATCTTTTTATTTTATATGGGGTTGTTTCTTTAAATCATGGAGTTTTGTTGTGCTCTTGGTGTTGTTTTGACCAAAAAGTAGGCGCACAAACCCAAAGTGTCTCCATTGGTCGTTTGCCTAAGTTTGTAGACTGGTGGATTTCCAATATCTTAGAAATATTCCTTTACATTTTTTTAGATCAAATGATAAGAATTTAAATCTTGCTTGTAGATTATGTGAAAACTGTATATCATATAATCATTTTCTCGAGTGTTGAGGTTCATAAAGACCTGAAAGAACCTTTTTTTGTGTTATTATTTTTAGACACATTATTCTTTGAAGATAGGGTCACATTAGATGACATTTCATTAGAAAACATCCAGAATTTCATAATTTTTTGCAACTGTAGATGTAGTAAAAAAAAAATATGTATTATTTATATTAGTTTGCAGGTTTAGCAACAAAGCTTCACCCACTAAATAGTGTTGGATTTGATCTAAAACAACTCAAAGTTGACGATGACTTTTTGAATTTCTAGGTTTATTGTTTGCTTTCAGTTGTAGCAGTTTGTATTTTTCTGCTTCATACAGAGTCCTGAAGAGCTGGAGATGCCAGATGAGTTTGAAGACCTCACACAGTCCTCTGACACAGCCACTGAAGAGCTGGAGACGCCGCTCTCTGGATACCGTAATGCTTCCCTGCTCTTCAAACAGCTGGACTCGAGCTATCTGGGTGCGCTAATTATTTCTAAGAGTGAAAAATGTATCATTTTTGTTCACCCTTGATGCGAAAAGAGGGTGAGCTATGTAGGAAACTCAGTAGTCGAATTGTGAAGATGTTTTCTCAAGCAGGTCCATTAGTTTCGTTGAAAAGATTCAATCCCGAGCACGTCTTGTGGTTGTTCTGAGATGGTCTCAAGCAGGTCTTGTAGCTGGTTTGAGAGGAATCAGTGTTGAGCAGGTCTTGTAGTTTCGCAAACTCGAAACTCCAGCACTTACTCAGAATTGAAAACCAGGAGAAAACCAAGTTTAGTGTTCAAAGCTGCTGTCATTCAAAATCACAGAATGATTAGATAACTGAAACCTACAGAACTCTGGAGTTCAACCAGCTCTCAAATAAATGGAAGACATTTTGTCTCCTGCAGACTCTGTGAGCGTGGTGAAGCTTCAGAACATGTTTCACGAGTATGAGCGCACCATCCAGAGGGAGAGAGACAGGCACGCTCGTCTGGCTGAGAAGAACTCTCAGTTGGAGCAGGAACGGAATGAGCTCAAGAACCTGCTGGAGGAGATTCGAGGCAGCAAGTCCAATCTGGAACACCTCCGACTGGAGCTGGAGACTGATATGAATAATATAAAGTGAGTTCAACGTTGAAACTTTCAAAGTAGGTTGTTTTTGTTCAACTCTTGTACCTCTTTTCTCATGCAGGTTCCTTCTCAGACAGGAGCAGGAGAAGCACCAGAGCTCCATTATGCTATATAACAAAACCAGAGAACAACTGCAGAGGAAGGAGGAGCAGCAAAGAGACGAGGCTGAGGAGCGACACAAAGCTGAGCTCATAGTGAGAAGCTTGGAGTTGGAGATCAGAGCGCTGAAGAACACCGTAAAGCAGGTCAGAATAACTCTGTACTTTGAAAAACATTTTATTCAGACACAAAGTTTGATTGAGATGTGTGTTTGGTTGATTAGTTGGAGGAGGACAGAGATGAGTCTCAGCGTCTGCTGGCTCATGAGCGCAGCGCTCGAGTCTTGCAGGAGGACCTGCTCAATAACCACCTGAGAAAACAGCAAGACATCCAGGAGGAAAACATGCGAAACCTTAACAGGAGCAACGAGGTGAAGCGTTCAGAAATCTTAATCAAGTGATGTCAGTCGTCTGCAGTGAATTATATCTAGTATTTCAAAGGGAATGTTTTTTTTTTAAATACTGAAAACCGAGCACAAGTGTTAAAGCTATTTATTGTTTTACTTGTTACGCCCCTAATCCTCAGTTAAAAGATTGGCTCACAGAGCGCACATTGAAGTATATGGTCAGTTTGAACAAAAAGAAAGAAACGGAATGGGACCAAGAAGCTGAATAAATACAATTTATTTTACAGCAACGAAAATGGCAACCAGAGGTCACAACAAACTAATGCAATAGAGAGCAAATTCAAGCAATTTAATTCCCCAGGACTCCGGGAGAGGGGAAAAAAACTAAGCAAACAGTGAAATAGTGCCAAAATAAATAAAAGCTACCTACCTGAAACTCCAACCACTTACCTAAACTATAACAAAATAAAACCTGGAATCTTTAGCGACACAGCGCTATAAATAACCTTCACTATCTAAATCAAAAATACAACCACAGGCACTATTTCACCCCTATCTAGTGTGTTTAACATAAAGTGAACTAAACTGAATCTACTTAAGTATATAAAAACAAAAATTCACAAGGCAAATGCTCACACAGCATGTATAGTAGACTCGCTCTATCTCTCTCTCTCTCTCTCTCTCTCTCTCACTCTCTCACACTAGTGCTCTTTGGCTTTGAACACGCACGGTTACACAGTTCGGAGAACGCTGACTTCACTTAGACAGCGCTCAGCATAGATGCACACAACAACGTAGTGTTCTCAAATGAAGCCGGGCCGAGAGGGGAGGTGGGGCGAGCCGTGTTCAGCTGGGAGGCTTTGTAGAGGGTTGGATTGGTCTACCAGTTGCGCGTCATCTGTAATTGCTCCAATCGGAAGTGTGTAGAACATCAATAAAGACGTGTTCGAAAACACGAAAACAACAATTAATCAGAAACAATTAAGATCTCATGGAGATCGTAACATACTGCAGGAGAAAATTCACTGAATGACCAATTTTTTTATGTAGCAATAAAGCATCAAAGTACTCTTTTATTTAAAAAAAACATTAAAGAATATAAGGTGTAAGAAGATTTAACAGAAAATGCTACTTTATTCAGCCTAAACATTAGTCAGCTAAAACCAAGCCATATTATGAATGGGGGTCGTGGGAGGAGCTTGACTGTAAGAGCTACAACGTTGCTATGACCATTTAATTGGTCTTTAGTTTAAAATGCTGTTCTTCTCTGTCCTCAGGCCATGTCCCAGCTGACCGAAGCCTCGGACCGCGAGCGAGAGCTGATGCTTCAGAACCGAACTCTACTAGACGAGCTCAGTGCCGCCCGGGCCGAGCTGGAGCGTTCACACTCCCATAGCCAGCAGGAGGAGTCCAGGCTGGTGGATGAAAGGGATGCCCTGCGAGAAAGGCTGGAGGATGCCCGCAGAGACTTGAAGCTGAGCGAGGATGCCCTGGCGCAGACGGTGTTCCAATACAATGGGCAGTTGAGCACCCTGAAGGCAGAGTCCTCTGTTTGTACATCCCGACTGGAGCATGAGCGGCAACTGAGACAGCAGACGGAGGCTGAGGCTGAAACTGGAAGAGCTCGACTGCAAGCGGCGATACAGGAAGCAGAGAGGTGCCAGGTAAGTCAGATTTGAATATGAAAACCCTCAAATCTAGTACAGCTTAGATCATGCAAAGTGTTTTCAAGCTGCTTCGAAAGAAAAACTGAATTGAAACAAGACTATTTGAACTTGTGGTCTTAACACTTGAAAATAAGACTCAGATGAGAAAGAAGAGAATAAAACTAAAAAGACGAGTGCAATATTCTGATCCTGAGAAGAGCCAGCAGAGCACATCATAATCAGATGGAAGATTGCTCAGGAGCAGCTTGAGATTTGACTGCTTCATGCACCTTATTGAACTGAGTGGAATTTTGGCCTCATAAAGGTGCTCAACTGGGCAGATTCATGGAACCATTAGAGCCTGTGGTTTTTGTGAGACAATTATTATGTACATCTGTATAGGACAAGGTTCATCAATAGTACTTTATTTGTGGAGAGACGAGCTACTGGAATGTGAAGTTTGGTAATTAAAGGAGGTTTTTGCTATCAAGCATTCTTTACTTTGTGCTTTTCGAGTGTTTTGATTGGCGCTTTTGGTTTTGATTGATTTAATGATGAGAAGAAACAGGATAAAATCTTGTACCAAATCTTCTTGCCCATCTATTTCCTGCCGCGAATACTTTAAGACCTTCTAGAGTTCCACATTATTACGGTACATAGTAACAAGAAAAATCGCATAGTCTTAAAACTACATATTATAGCTTAAAAATAAAAGCACTAAATAACCTTTTATACAATAAAATAGTTTTTTTTAAGGAAAAACGGTAGTAAAACAAGGACCTTTGTGCAAAAACCTGCTTAAAATATGAATTAAACATGGTGAGTGAACAACTGATTTGAAACAAGAACGTTAGCGTTTTATTATTGACATGCATGGGAACTTAAAACCAAAATTAACTATTTTTTTTCACAAGCAGTTTATTCTTGTCTCAAAATTTCGTACCAAGTTAAATTTGCTTACATTGTCAAAATCTTCTTTGATTGAGCAAAAAAAACTGTATTCAAACATTTTTTTTTTTTGTTCTGAGAGGGATGTTTTTACGGAGTTGTCTGCAATATCCTAGAATTAAATTCAACATTTCTTGTTTAAAGTTTAGTGGCAAAATCAAAAGTTTAATGATGAGAAGAATTAATTTCTTCTCTTAATTTCTTAATTCTAGCAAATAAATCACCAAGGATGAGAGAATTTTGGTCATATTTTCTCAAAATAAGCTAAATAATATTTATATATACCCAATAAGTCTAAGCTAGATAACTCTTCTTTAAATAAAAATTCAAGGTTTTGTTATGATCTAAATTATAAATAATTAATTTCATTAATGATTGTTTTCAAATACACAGGCGTCACGAGCTGAAGTGGAACGCAGTCTCCAGCGAGAGCGCGAGGAGCACCAGCGAGTGCAGGAGAAGCATCTTTTTGAATCGAGTGCTCAGAGGGACACTCTTCAGTCCCTCTCCCAGCAGCTGAGCAAAGTCGAAGCACGTGCCAACAATCTAGAAAACGAGTGCCACCGTAACGCCCTCACTCTCGCTGAGAAAAACCTCCTCCTGGAGACTTTGGCTCGTGACAAAGAACAAGCGCTTTCCAAACTCAAAGACCTTGAGGGAGCAGTGCAGAGCGAGCGGGAGCAAAGCTGTCGTGCTCAGGTCAAACAGGAGAGCATGCAGGAGAGGCTGGTGCAGGCTCAGAGCGAGGCCGCATTGCTTCGGCAGCAGCTTGAGGAAGCGCTCAACAAGGGCTCGGCGAAAGATCGAGCTGTGACTGATGTGCAGCAGAACTTTAGTGAAATGCTGAATCAGCTGCGAGCGGATGGAGAAGACAGGGTTCAGATGGTGGAGGAGAGGAGCAGAGAGTTGGCCAAGAGCAACGGGGAACTCCGAGAGCAGAATTATAAACTGGAGCAGGAGAAAGCGGACCGAGAGGTACAGTTGCTCTGCTGCATGTGGATCCAATCGACAATAACCAACTTTTATTGTTAATTAACAAATGAATTCCACCAGATTTAAAGATCAGTAGCTGCGCTGCTTCAAATGTTCCTGTACTCGTAACTTTTTGAAATTGCGAGCTAAATTCATGTTAAAATGTAACGTGTTGTAAACAAAAGAATGCTTTCAAAAATTTAAGTTTGAATATTTAGTGTGTAATAGAAAATTATTTAAAATCTTACTGTTTGAGATAAAACAGGAAGTCACATCACAACAGGAAGTTACAAGTTGCTTCAATAAGGCGGCACATCTAGGCACTGTGTCTTTGCTCTTCAGACCCTTAAGAGAGACACATCTAGCTCTCACAGGGTGTCCGTTTCATCCCTCCTTTTTTGTCTCTCTTTCCTCAGTGCAGCATGTTTTTTAGCTGTTGGCAGCCTCCAGAGTCTTCTGTAATGGGTTATGATAAATATTCCAATACCAAGTGTTCCTACCCTTAGCCTTCACAACAGCAGCAATTTTTAGGAACTCTGCTGGAGGTTGTTCAAGTTATCTTCAAGAACCAACCACAGATGTGGCTTTCTCACCCTAGACACGCTCGATTGTGTTGCGATCACTTCCATTACTTTTCCGGGTCATTGTCAGTATTGAGAGTGCCATTAATCCTGACTATATCCCCAAATCGATTTTCAGAAATTCAGCCCCAAACATTCAAGGACCCTCCACCATGATTAACCTTGAGGCGCTTAGCCTGGTACCTTCCTCAAAAGTATAGCTTCTTGTCTTCCATGAAGACGATTAGGGGTAGATTTCCCCAGACAAAAATATGGGTGTGCTTTGGTCCCACTGGTTTCTGCTAGTTTTGAGCTGAAACACTGTTCTTACGATCCTGTTACAAATTTCTTTATGCTTTTTACAGAAACTTTGCGAAAACTTACGAAATCGTTGTTTGGGAGAGACCCTGTTAATGCATTATACCTACCTTTTGTCTTGTTGCTTTTCAAACTCACCTTTGTAGTTGAGTTTGGCGGTTCCCTACCAACTTTTAAGCCTCCTACACAGCTGTATCTGTTTCAGTTCAAGACTGGGCTTTAAAGTATGTGTGTCATTGATTAAAGTCAGTTGCATCAACAAACGGGTGCTAATGATGATCACCTGTGAGAAAAAAGGGCGTGTTTGAGCTATAAAAAATGGAAAATAAAGTTTTTCCATTTTGTTCCGTTGTGTAGGCTGCAGTGAGGCAATTGCAGCAAGAACTGGCAGACTCTCTGAAGAAGCTCTCCATGTGTGAAGCTTCTCTGGAGGTGAACACGCGGTACCGGAATGATCTGGAAGAAGAAAAGACCCGAAACCTCAAGGACATGGACCGCCTCAAGGCCAAGGTAGAAATATATGTACCTCAAATATTAATCTTGTCTTGTTTGCTGATCTTTTTTTTTTTAAATGTTCACTTCCAGCTGCAGGAAGGTGAGGAGTCACTGGTGCAGGCAGAGAGGCGCATCGCTCAAATGAAAAGCTCTCTGGAGGACAGAGAGAGGGATGCCTGCAGTACCACTCAGAAACTCCAGGAGGCGATCTCTGAATCTGCAACCAGAGAGCAGAGCGTCAGACAGCTAGAGGAGGCTGTGCAGAGGTCTGTGATGCAGTGCACTGTATTTCCTGTAGATAAAGCATTGTTTAAGTGGATCGTTCTCCCAAATAGGTTGGAGATTGAGAATGCCAGGCTGGAGGCTGTGGTCAAACAGCAGGAAAACCGTATTGAGGTGCTGCAGAGAGGGGCTCAGGAAGGAGCTGTGGTGAGTCTTTAATGCCGGCGATCACATTTGCATCTGCAAAACAGCACCTAAATATGAAAAAAGAATATTTATTTTCTTTCCATATGAAACTGGAAGAGAAAAATGCATAAAAGAGTGTAAACAATATAAATATTATATTCCAGATGGCACTTCTGATGCAGAACATTAGGAATTTTTCCATGAACTACTTGTGGTTCTTTTGGTTTCACTTTGCATTATCAATGTATACTATGGAACAAAGTAATGGCAAAAGAATTTGAAATAAAAAGCTTGTTGAATTACACAACTGGGGAAAAATGCGTTGCAGTTAACAGTTCTTACATTTTAGTGCATTGTATTTTCAGGGGTTGCATTTTTGTGCGCTGCATTTTAACATGGTTGTATATTTAATTAGTCAATATTTTTAATCCCAGTTCTTTTTTTTTCAAATTCTTTTGGCAGTATTTTGTTCCATAGTTTACCGTACAAGAGTGTGTAAAATGACAGAACAGAATTAAAAGAGAAAATACCACACAAATGATTTATTAATTCAAAAATGTTACATTAGAAATGTGATTGAACGATTGTAAATGGCTTTCGTCGTGTTTTTTAAAAATGATCCAGTGTCTCTAAAGCTCAGCAATGAAAATGCTAATTTTGGGTAGTTAGTTTGAGACACAGCTAGGACGTTTATGTATTCAAAAGCCAATGTAAGTTCAATTTAAATATTCAATTTAATTTTTTCATGTTTAATATTGTTTTTTGGTGTTTAGATAAGTTTGCCAGTTTTTTGTGGATAGATTTTTAATGGTCCCAGTTCCTTGTCATCTGGCGTTAATGGTTTAGCAGTGGAGATTTTCAGTCGCACGCGTGATTCGAGCTGAACTCATGCTATAGTCATTCTTTCCACAGCTCCCAGGCTCCACACCATCAGATGGGGTTGGTTTTCAACATCAGATTATTTGCTCTTTCTCTTTGTGGAGTTTCACCTCTGCTAGATCTCAAACTTTACACCAGAACTCTAGTATCTGGTAACTTCAGCGCTGTTCTGTTGATTGGTTGTTATGGCCTGTTTCTTCCGTTTGGTGGTGGATTCAAGTCTTTTTTTTTTTACACTTTTTCCTCTGCATGTGCCGGGTTTAGAGGAGACTTTAATCTGAGCTTTGCTAACTTTTGGTTGTTTCCAGATGAGGAATCGATTGGAAGATCTGGTCACAAACCTGCAGAGCAATAAGATGACTCTTGAAGAACAGCTTAACCGAGAGGTACTTAGATGTCCTCATATTGTGTGTGTGTGGAGAAAAGTTTAAAGTTGTTTAAAGTTCAGTTTTAAGAAAACCACTCTCGATGGATTTTTGGAGAAAATGAATGTATAAATGTAAAGCAGTAATTTGTGGCCATCCAGCACTGTTGACCACAGCTTGAATTACATACAAACAAATAGCTATTTTATATGAAAATAGCCGTGAAAAAAACAACTGTATCTAAAAAAAAACATTACAATAAGTACAATAAGTAAGTAATAAGGTTCAAACATTACAAATGAAAATAATGACGTTTCATTCAGAGTAGCTGATTCTTGCCCTTGTATTATTATTATTTTGATAAGTGTATTAATTAATGAACCACTTTTGCCCCAGAGATGAAGCATTATTTTAACAATTTTATTATTTGGTTTAATTAGAATTGTTTTAAACAGTATACCTCAATTTGGTCTTTCCTCTAGGTTCAGAAGCAGAGTATGCTTTCCCATAATGCTCAAGACTCTCAGGCGCTGTGGGAGGAGGAGCTAAAGAGCCGCTCTCGACTAGGACTCCGTCTCTCGGAGTTGGAAAAGGAGAAAGGAGAACTGACCAATCAGGTGTGAGAAATTAACATTTCTTTTTGGTGGGAAAAATCATTTGACTTTAATCATCCCTGATGTCTCCACTCTGTGTATTAATAAACCAGTTAGCCAATGGTGTGCATGTCAGTCTGAGAATATGAAGCTAAAGGAAAGGGTATCTTTATTTTATTTTAAGGGTTTGCCATAAAATTGAGACTTGGAGGTTATTGCTGAAAAATAAAATTAAGTATCTCAATACAAACTTCATAAATGACAGATTAATTATTGAAGTTAAACATTGTGATGGGAACCTCTATATTCTTGTGCAATACTACCATCTAGTGGTCATTTAGAGAAATGGAATTTGAGAAAACCTTAAGAGCACACGTCATGCTTTAGTAACGCCGCTTGAGGAGGAAGATATCAGTAGGTGAGAACGGGCTTGCTCTTGCTCTCTCTCTTTCTCTATCTCTTTCTCTCTCTGGCGCTCGTCTTACTTTTGAAACACGCGAGATACACGTTCTTCTTCCATTTCCTAAAATGTAGGAAATGAGTTGATATTGCTTAATCTTTACAATAAATAGCTGCATTTGCTGTGTTCCCTCTCAAACGGTATCCAGTGTTTATTATCAATTGAGAAGGTATATTTTTACCATAACAGCATGAAATTCTGATAAGAATAATAATACATTTTTATTATAAGCACCTTTCAAGCCACCCAAGGACACCTTACATTGACCTATACAAATAAAACATAAAGTTTAAATGCACCACCTTTACTTTTTGAATGAGTACTTTTAGAATTTAAAGAATTCAATTGAAATGTAGAGTATAAAGATGACATAAATGTAGGAAGAGAAATGACAGTATGGTTGAACAAGTTATGCTTGTTCCTCAGATGGAGCTTGAGAAGAAAAAGGCTAAGAAGCTCAGTGAGCAGAAGAAGTGTGTGGACGGGCGTCTGGAGCAGGAGATGCAGAGGAACAGCGATCTACAGAAAGAAATGTACAGGTGACTCTTACTCGCTCCGCACAGATAGATGTGTTTGAGGCTCTGTGGATCCCCCTGCTCATCCATCAGTGAGGCACTGTCTCAGACTTGTTTTGCTTTGAGCTTCTGTGTGTTAATATAATAAACGTTGGCAAATGAGTGAAAATTATATTAACACACGCTACTGCTTTCTAGATCCTTTCATACATTTGTTTTAAATATGAAAGTGCTGTGTGAATTTCGCTCAAAACTGTGACGTCACCCAATACCCATATTTTAAAATGAAGCTCCTCCTACATACTGGTATCTACGTGCATTCGAGTAAAAATGTAGTCGTGCTTACGGAAATTGTCAACATGGCTAAACATTAACTGGATGTTTACCTCTGAGATGTGTCATCAGCCCCTGAGCCTCTTCCTTTGTGGAGACTGGTTCGGTTTCATACGTGGGACTTCTTCTCGGGGTTTTGTTAATGTATTAGTGCGCGCCGGCCCTTTCACAGGGGTCTCTCCACGAATGCCCTTTATACATGATGTTTGCAGATGACATTGTGATCTGTAGTGAGAGCAGAGAGCAGGTGGAGGAAACCTGGAAAGTTGGAGGTCAACTCTAGAAAGAAGAGGAATGAAAGTCAGTCGCGGTAAGACAGAATACATGTGTTTGAACGAGAGAGAGGGAAGTAGAACAGTGAGGTTACAGGGGGCTGAGGTCACGAAGGTGCAGGAGTTTAGATATTTAGGGTCAACAGTCCAGTGTGACGGGGAGTGTGGAAAAGAGGTGAAGAGACGAGTGCAGGCAGGTTGGAGTGGGTGGAGAAAAGTGTCAGGGGTGTTGTGTGACAGAAGAGTGTCAGCAAGAATCAAAGGAAAGGTGTACAGAACAGTAGTGAGAGCAGCCATGATGTATGGGTTAGAGACTGTGGCAGTGAGGAAGAGAGGTAGAGATGAGGATGTTGAGGTTCAGAGGGACAGCTCAGGTTGGTTGTTTTGGAGACAAAGTCAGAGAGGCCAGATTGAGATGGTTTGGACATGTGCAGAGGAGGGATAGTGGTCACACAACACCCCTGACACTTTTCTCCACCCACTCCAACCTGCCTGCACTCGTCTCTTCACCTCTTTTCCACACTCCCCGTCACACTGAACTATTGACCCTAAATATCTAAACTCCTGCACCTTCTTGACCTCAGCCCCCTGTAACCTCACTGTTCTACTTCCCTCTCTCTCGTTCAAACACATGTATTCTGTCTTACCGCGACTGACTTTCATTCCTCTTCTTTCTAGAGCTGACCTCAAACTTTCCAGGTTTCCTCCACCTGCTCTCTGCTCTCACTACAGATCAAAATGTCACTGGACCGGGAGTATCCAATAAGAGCAAATGATTTGAACTACCAATAACCTCAGTTCGTTCATAAAACGTTTGATTGCTGAGTATTTTGAAAACCAGGTAAAAATAAACATGCATTATACGATAATTCAATATTAGTTTCAACCTGCTTTTGGGTAAAACCCAAATAATCAACTTTTCAAAATGATGATATGGGCTCGAGTGGGATTACCTGGAGAGTAGAAGGACAGACTGCTCACCATAAATGTTCACGCTCTTCTAAAAATGCATAAATAATAGCAGCTAGAATCTACATAGTTAAAAAAATCTCTTTTTTTTTTTTTTACTTTGAATAATTGTTGGTCCATAAAATTTCCTAAAAATTCCTTGCAACCATGTAGACATTTGTGAAAGAAAAATTCAAAAGCTATTTACTTAAATAGAAATAGATCAGCTTAGTTTAATACTTAAAATGTACTGCACAATGCAATTAATGGAGTTCCAAATAGAATTATTATAGAAAATGCTTCTGTTCTTATCGGATTCGATGATGTCAAAGTGTTTGTGCATCAGGATGAAGACGCTGCTGAAGTCTGCTAAGAAACAGCTGCGGTCTCAGCCTGCTGGTCACCCAGAGTCTCCAGTGCTCCAGAGCCTCAGAGGAGACACTGAGAACACCGTCATCAGGATGAAGATGAGGGTACACACAATACTTTCTGATTAAGAGATCTTTATTTTGATCGACTGAAACAGTTGATGTTTATGCTGCAGGTGGAGGAGCTTCAGTCACAGCTGGAACGAGAATCTTCTCGGAGCTCTGCTCTGGAGCAGTCAAACCGTGAGCTGAAGCAGAAGGTGTCTGCGCTCAAGAGCCGGATTGTGAAACCGCTGGAGGCCTCAGGAGGAGGAGTGATGGACCAAAGCCAGGCGGAACAGTATCGCAAGGAGACGGAGGAGAGAGCGCGGCAGGAGATCCGACAGAAGCTGGAGGAGGTCAACCTGTTCCTGCAGGTAGACACAGCTGTAGTTAAATATACTTTAATGATCATTTTACTTTATCTCCTACACGAATCTGTCATTATTCTGTTCTAAACATGATTATAATATTGTTTTCAGACTCAGGCAGCGTCTCAGGAGGCCCTGGATCAGCTGAAGGCAGCAAGCGAGGCTTCTCAGCGCTCTCAAATGGAACAGCGGATTCGAACCCTGGAGGATGAGCTGAGCCGAAGCCGCACCCAGCATCAGGATGCTCTGGTCCAGAGAGAAACTAATGTTACAGAGCTGCAGAGGTTCAAGCAGCTGTATGGAGAAGAACTGCGTCTGCGCAAGAGCCTCGCCGATAAGCTACACAGGTCCCAGACACACACACAGAGCATATATCTGAAGTTCTCTTTAAGAACTGGCTTCGTTCTTAAAGGACTGCAGTACTTTATGGTTTTAGTTCAAGCTTCGGAAGCCCCTGTAATTAGCTTTTTGTCCTTTACTTTCTCCCACTTTCACTCAATTTAAACTAGTTCTGTCGCCGTGGTAATATGCAAATAGTTTGTGATTATCACAAAACGTTTAGTTTTCATTCCAAATCTTTTTTTTATATATGTCCTACGACGTAATAGAATATTCTGGTTTGTAACAGATCAGTCAAATTGCAAAGATTTCTACATTTTTGTTTAATTAGGATGTTAAATATTTGAAACTATAATTGTTTATTAAAACAACAGTGGAAGATTTTATAATAAATAAATAAATAAACAAACATAATTTCTCAATTAAACACACTTCCATTCTAAAGAAAAGAAAATCATATTTAATTATATTACAGAACTTATAAAAAATGTAAAACTTAAAATAAATAATTTTGAAAATATGACAAACAGTTCTTGAAAATGTTGAAAAAGACAAAAAAAAATCTTACAGTTGTATTTTATGTATTTGTGTAAATTACTAATAAGCAAGTTTTAATTTATTTATTCCTTACATTAGTCAATACATATAAATATATTGGAAAATATGCTAAATGTAACTAAATGTTACTTCAAAACGTAAACGAAGATTGATAATGTATGATTAGTCATAAGTGCTGAATAAATAGTTTTCTGAAATATTAAGATGGATTTTCTGATTTTTAGATGTTCTTTTTCCTGTGTTTACATGGTCCCACAAGCCCAAAGCACATTTATCACAGTAATGCTCATAGAAGACGTCTGAGGTAGTTTTACCGCCTCTGATTTCTCTGTGCAGATCGAGCGAGCGGCTAGCGGAGGCCAATGCTAAGCTGCTGAGTGAACGTCAGCGCAGCAAATCCCTGCTCTGTAGCGGGGTGGTGAACGCTTCCTGTTTGGATGGGAGCTCACTGGGACATTTAAACCGAAGCCTAAGTATCACAACGCCTCTGATGGGAACACTGGGAGATGCACAGAGCCATCGCGTCGAGGCGTACCTTGCAAAGGTGAGATTCACACTAGCAGTGAGTATGGGAAGTGTGGGAAATGATTGAATTAAATCCAAATCACAGCGCAAGTCAAACTCGCTTGGCTGATTAGATTTTAACTGAAAAATGGGATTTTTTTTAAAACATTTGCTACTTATTTACCAACTGTACATTGCTGGCTAAAGGCTTAAAATTATTTAGTGTTTCAGATTGATATTTTTGTATTTGTCAAATTCTTTATCTAAATCAACCTTCATATCAAGAAAGCAACACGAATTTGATCAATTCTTGCTTTCTCCGGGTTTTATTTTCATGCGGATTTCAAATGCAAGATATCTCGGTTTAGGGTTGAAATGGGGGGGGGGGGTTTGAATTTGATTTGTTTTTAGTTTTAAATTTGGCTTTAAATTTTTGTTTTTTTGTTTGATGTTTAAATTCAGTTGCAGCTAGGGTTTTAATTTGATTTAAAAAAAAAAATTGAGCTAAAATTTAAATTTCAGTCGGGATAAAAAAAACATCTCATTTAAAATTTGATTTTTGAAAAATAAATGTAAAAAATTCAGAAATGAGTTGGGCTTTGAATTTTTACTTGAATCCTTCGTTGTAAATCCAGGGCAGTATGGAAATAAATAGTATTCAATGGTTTTGTTAATTATCGGTGACATTTTTGGGGTACTTTTAGTGATTTAGGTGTAATTCTAATAATTGAATAAAACAAAATGGTTTAAATTCAAGCAAATACATGGTGAAATTAAATCCATAGTTAAAATGTAAATACATTATAATAATACCAAACAACTATAGATCACAGAAGAAATCATGTTTATAATGTGTTTTCAGCTGAAATCACTTGAGCGCTGTTGTGACCGTATTTAAGGCTTTTTTGTACATTTATAAGCCAATGTTTGACGAAATACCAAACTTTGAATCAGAGGGGACCATCTAGCACAACATACTTCTTCCTTTCTTTCTCGTTCCTTGTGTGAGAGTGAGTGAGCGTAGACTTACGTTTCTTGTGTCTCTGCTGCACCTTCAGCTTCTCGCTCAAAAGTCTGTCTCTCAGCTCTCCTCTCTGCAGCCGGAGGCCTGAGCAGGTGTGTAAGCTCTCAGAACACACAGACCTCTGCGTCATAGATGAGTGATGATTGCTTCCTGTTGCAGATGCAGACGGAGCTGGAGAGGAACATCTCCAAGGAGCTGGATTATGGTAAGTCATATAAACCAAACACCTGGCTCACACGCTAATCTTATCTAAGTAACATAATGTGATAAACTCAACTCACTTAACTCTATGTAATGTGAACACTTCATATATGATCTTCAGAATATTAGATATTGTTACTTGAGGCACTTTAAAATAGTGAATAAATCTAGATTAAAAAGAAACACCAAACATAAAGCATTTAAACACCCTTGAAGTTACTTAATTATTCAACATTTTATTTGTTTTATTTGATTGACAGTCATAATTAGACCAAAAAAATGTAAATATTGTTTACATTTGTCCTGAATATTAAACTGACACCTAAGCCTTCTGCCCAGCAAACAAGTTCATACAAGAACTAATCTACATTTGTTCCTCTTGTGAAGATGCTTTGACGCATATAAAGGCTCTCTATAAATACTTTTGTCTTGACGTCTTAATATAAACAATCCCACATGGAATACGATTTTTTTTTTGCAATAATAGTATATATTTAGTAAATTAATGTATGTAACAGTTTTTCTTTGTCTAACAAATCTAGTATTTTTTAGCACACCTGAAAAAACAAGGTTTGTCATTTTTGATAAAATTGTGCAAAATGCTCTAAAGAATTTGATGCTTAATTACAAGGCATTGAGTACAAATTACGATTATTATTTATATATTAACAACATTTTTTGAATTGTGATCATTTTATGGTTGGATTTGTGGTCAGTTTAATTTGTTTATACTATTGTTGTTTTAAATCTGATCTAAGTAGAATATTTTTTGGGAGACTGTTTATGTTTAAACACTAAACTATTTTAAAAGCATGGATTTGACCTCATTTTACAGTGGAAATTAAAAATAAACTATATAAATACAAGACTCAAATGAGTAGGTGAGACTGTTGATATTCATATTAAAGATGCACTTTATTTATATTTATTTATTACATTACATGCAAAAAAATCTCTGTTTATTGAAAATTGTCATGAGATATAAACATTATTAGCACGTTATTGGTAATTTCACTCTTATCTCATGTTCAGGAGAGCTGGGTGGAGGATCAGCACGCTTGTCTCCTGTCGGCTCTGCATCCTCCTCTCAAACCCACCCCCTTACTCTTGGCCAGGAGCCCCCGGACCCCCTCAGCAGAGCTACGCAGCAATACCTGGAGGTGCTGAAGAAAAACTACCGGATCTGACACTCACTCACAGTAGGGAACTCTCACTCTCCACCCGACTAGTTCCTAATGCACAGGTGTCTGGAGTGGACACAGCCTGTCCTTGTATGATATTAGACGATGTTTACAGACTGCCTCCTGCTGGTCAGGAGCTGTACTGATTCAGGTACCGTAAATTATATCCTGTTTACTGGATTTGTGCGGTAGAGTTGTCAAAAAATCTAACATTTGTCCTCAGCCTTGTGTTGTTTTACACGATAAAGTAACGCGTCAGTGGAACCATAGCTGATCGGTGTCGTTACATTTTGTTTTACTGTAAAGTTCCTATGCAAAGTTTGAGGTTTTAAGATTTAGATCAACGGTGAGGAGGAAAATTATTCATTTTGGGACCGGTTTGAAAGTACCAAATACAATACACTACAGGAAATAGTTTTAAATTGTGCGAATCGACAATGAGTTGAGTCGTATAGTAGTAACTAAAGGCTTTTTGTTTGTTTATTAGTTGCTTTTATTCAAAAACAATTTTCTTAAAGCGCTTTGATATCTGTAACGTGAATGTTGTTACCAGGATTTGACGACGGTACATTCAAAACACAATTTGAATGTGAAACTAATGTTATACTTGAACAAAATATAAGATAATTCGATTTTTCTAGAGCTCAGGATGCATGTACATGAGTAAGTGGAATTATTCCATTTTGAAGATTTCTACAAAATATGTATTTTAATTAAAGACAAATGTTTAATTTAATAGGATTTAATGACATTTATGTACATCAGTGTTAAACATGTAAGAAGAGTTGGAGGTATACATCGGTTTGCTGTGGTGTGTTATAAACAAATGAATCTGACTTGAAATACGAGCTGTGTTTAGAATACGCTTAACCCAAAGTTAAGTGCAGTGTGAAAAGCTCTAGATTTTCTGATTTTATTCAGAGTCCAACCTCCAAATGTAATTCTAGAGGTGCTTACCATTCGAATTATAGTAGCGCTGAACATCTACCAGCTAATGTTAAATGGGTGTCTGTAATGACATAATATTACAGTATAAAATGTAGATAAGTAATTAATTTGTGCATAACTTTCATGTACTTGTGCCTCTTTTTAATTGTGTGTGTCAATAGTGCAAAGCTTTTGTCCCTAATAAGCACAGAATTAAACATGATTTCATTTTGTTCCAGTAACTGGCTGTTTACAAACACAACACTTTGTTTTACAACAGCTCCGTCACACGCCCGAGCCAGAAATTTACGAACATTAAACGCGAAGGGTAGATGCAGCAATTGCACAAGCAATCTGCAGTAAAATAAGTTCAAGAAGTGCAAGAAATATTTATTTACCATTTAAAATCCTCATAAAACCACCTGTTGAGGCTTGTTGCGAGGTTGGGGAACTTCCCCCTTTCATGCGAACATTATTAAGAATTTGTCGTACCAGGCAGTCACTCGATGACTGGCTAACCTTTGCAATACGACAACTTTGTAATAATATTAGTATTAATAATTTAAAAAAAGCTGTGACGAGTAACTTCCTGATTCACGTTGTAGATCTGCCATTTTGTCACCTATTAACCCCTAACCTCCTTAACAGTTTCTTTAAGAGAATCTTAAATACAGCAAATAAATATTGGTGTGAGACAAATATCTACAAAACCTACGTCCAGGCCATTCATAGAAACGACTTCTTTGCGTACAAATACAACTTCGAACTACAGAATTTTTACAGTCCAATTTTACGCACGAGTACATGAAAGTTTCACTCTAATTTATTACGTACATTTGTTTATTTCATACGTTGGATGCAATTTGAGCGGGATATTTGTGGGTGTTCGCCAGTATTGTTTCACGCAAGTTTTGAAATGAAAAAAAAAAGCTTTATGTACTCAAAATGAATTTAAAATATCGTTTATTCATCGCTATGGAAACATCAGAGAACAATAAACGGTTATTTCAGACGTTGCTTGTTTTCCATTATTATAAGGCAAACGAGTTAAATTAACATCTTTTATATTGGCTTAGTTGAAGAAGTAACACATTTTTGTAAAGAGTAAATTATTTTTAATCATTTTGTAAATAGTTTACACATTTGGCATCAGGTGAGATGACAAAAAGAAGGAGAAGCTGTAACTAAAGTTAATGTGAAACCAAATGACTAAACCCTGAAATACTGCTGAACAGTTGGAAACTAAGTTTTGAAGGAAAAAAATAATTTTTGCCAATATATTAGATTGTTAATGTAGCTCTATAATCATCATCCCTCTATTATTACAATGTGCAAACTATTGTCTCCCACACATTTGTTCCAAATATCATTCTTCTGTTGAACTAAAAGTAATTATTGGTTTGAATTATGGATAAGAATGTTGTGCTAGTTTTCAGAAATGCTTTAGTTTAAGAAAGCTGGGATAAAGAGAAGAAAGTACTTTTGGAGCAAATGCACGTAAAGCTTTTTGGACTTTTGTCTGATATAAATTGTAAATATCAAAGTAATTAAATTTAACAAACAAGAACATACTTGAAGATGGTCAATTGGTTGTTGTTTGGAGTGTCCTTGTGTCACTCAGCAGAAGCGGAGCTGGTTCTCAAGGGTGTAGATCTTCCTCTGGAGCTCTTTCAGCTGATCCTGAACTTTCACTGTTCTTCTGCTGGTCTGTCGAACATCATGGAGGACCTTCAGGTCTTGATCCGGACCCACGTTCAAGGACAGCTAAACATTATTAAACTGGATCAGTTGATTGAGCTTTAGTGGTTCACGTCAATCATTTTTTATTAGAGTTACTGCTTTAAAATAAAAAAAAGTTAATTGTGATTTCACATATGTATTCTAACATCACCTTATAGAGGTACTTCTCAACATCTTTGACTTTCTGCCGAAGGAGTTTAATGTCACTCCTGAATCCTTCAGCCTCCATCATTCTACGTTTCTCCAGGGCTTCGTAACGCTGCGTCATGAGCTGTAGGCGCTTGGCCATTTTATCAGATCGCTCCTAAACAGAAACATCCAACATTCAGAAAATTTGAGCCAACGTTTGTTCTAACCAAGAATCACCAAAGTTTCAGTAAACTTGGAAATATTTTCATTTAAAAGCAAAAGATCAGAAAAATATGCTAATGTTAATCTTAAGTAGAATAAAAATGTACTTTGAATATCTCTCGGCCCACGTCACTCTCCTCACGGATCTGCGAAAGATCGGTCTCCAGAGTTACACACTGATCCCGGTACATGTCTGCAAGTCTGTGAGCCTGCTTCAGCTCCTCCTGCAACGCCTGATGGAGAAACAAAAAAAATTGCAAAAAAACAAAACATTTTTGCAATCAAATATGTTAGTGCTGGAACAAAAAACTTTTTACGCGTCTCTAGAGACCCCCCCAGAGTAAGTCTGTGCTTTAAAAAAACTAAAATTACATCCTATAAATGCCATTGAATTCAGCCTTTTTCTCAGCCCCTGAACAGAATTTCACGCTGCAACTTGGATTCCTCTCTACGTTAGGTGATGCTCTTTCAATGCTAAGAGTTTGGTCCAGATCTGAGAAAGTCGAAAATTTTGTCGAAAAAAAACTATAAGGCTTACCCCTTACGGTTTTTTTCGACTAAATTTTTGACTTTCTTTGAACAAAACCAAACTCACAGCGTTAAAAGAGCATCACCTAACTTAGAGAGGAATCCAAATTGTGGCTTAAAATTCCGTTTAGTGGCTGAGAAAAAGGGGGTCCAAAAATCCAACATGTCCGCGAAATGCCATTGAATTTGAATGGGTTGGTATCGTACTTTGGATGCCCTTTTCTCAGCCCCTGAACAGAATTTCAAGCTGCAACTTGGATTCCTCTCTACGTTAGGTGATGCTCTTTCAACGCTGTGAGTTTGGTCCAGATCTGAGAAAGTCAAAAATTTTGTCGAAAAAAACTATAAGGCTTACTTACCCCTTACGGTTTTTTTCGACTAAATTTTTGACTTTCCCCAAATATCAACACCCTTTTTTTTAACTCTCCTTTATCAAAGCACATCTGTGTTTTGTGGGAGAAAGCCCTAAATAAGTCTCAAACCAACCCCCAACGCCGCGAACAGTACACTGTGACTCGGACAGCTGTAGAGACACGGGTGGTTTTTGCCACTTTTTTCAAGATTGGAGCTGGTTTTTCATGGTTTTCACTTTTTTTTTTCCTCTGGTTAGTCCAAAATATTATTTAAACCCTTCCGTAACCTTTTTAGTTTGTTCATGGATGGCTCACTACCCCGACTGACCACTTGAAGCCTTGAAAAAAAAATTCTCGTCTTTTTGGATGGTATGTAGGACTATAGGCTATTTGTGGTACACTTTAACTCCTCCGAGCACCGTATGACGAGGTAGTATTAAGAGAGAAGCTGAATGAGGTTGTGTCTGACCGTGATGTGCTGTCGGTTCATCTGACTGCTTCCGGGTTCTTCGTTTGGCTCCATCATCATGGGAGATGACAGGCGTTCGGGCGAGTGTCCAGGCTGCTCTCTTAGGCGATCCTGGCATGACTGAAGCTGGCGCAGCAGTCGCTCTTTCTCGAGGATCCACTGCTTCTCCAGAGCACGAGAGGAGAAGCGAAGTTGCAGGAAATCACTGGTGCTTTGTTGAAGCAGCTGCTGCGTGCTCTGCAGCCTGACATCAATTGAGATCAACCGCATCAGCTTGGAAAATCATTACTCTACTCTCGTTTTAACTTTTACTGACTTGTCCTGCATTGCAGAGATCCTGTCTGTGTCTCTCTGCTGCTGGATCTGTCTCTCCTCCAGATGAATCTGTCTGTCCTCCATCAGTGCCTCAAGCTGCTCTTTTGATAACCTCGTCTGTTCCTGTAGCTGAGCCTGCAGAGCTTCAACCTGCACATTTGGAAGGGAAATAAACATAACGCACCAACAGTCTTTTTTTATTTAATTCAACATCACACTTAAAACATTACATTAATAAAATAAATCTCCTGATACCAACCCACCTGCAGCAGTAAAGTCTGGTTATCTCTCTTGCACTGCTCTGTGTTTTCTTTGGAAGAGTTCTTACTCCCTAAAACAGTATTACACGTTACTCATCTAAAAATCATTCCGACAGTTAAACAAATCTGTGATCTCAAATCAGAGAGCAAACCTTTTGCAGATACACGTCTTGGTTTTGTTGACTTCTGGTCATCCGTCGACATCGGCTGGATTTTCTTCTGAGGAATCACCACCTAAAAGACAAGTTGGCAACCAATAAACAAATTAAGCATAAAATACACTCATTTTATTTAAAAAAATAATAATCTCTTCACCAATTTTACGAAAAACAACAGTGAAACCAATAAATATTTGACCATCCTTTGAATTTGCAAATTCTCCAACTGACAAGTCTATAATTTCCAGCACACCATGATAGAATCTAAAAATAATATATATATATTTTTTTTTAAATAGGTATTTGTTCATTGCTAGATTTCTGCCTCTCAAAAGACCTCTTACTTTGTTTTTAAAAACCCCAGCTACACTTAGTTCACGATTGTAATGTAGTGGCACCTGTTTGAGGTCATAAACACACCTGTGCACCTCACAAGCGGTCAAGAGTTTCTAAAAGAACAACGCTTGGACAGATTTGTGATGGATCCTGGAGTAACACTTGACTGATGAGCTCATCTCTCTTTGAAGTTCGGGGATTTAAACCTGAATAAATCATACTGAGATATCTCACGAGATAAATCCACGTGAAGAAGAGGAGCTTTCCTCACCTTGTGTGGTGGCTCACTGTGGAAGTATGTGATCTCTCCTGGGTCTGGTCCCACCAGTGCTAACAGATGCTGTATCTTTCTACGATCGTCCAGCTCCCTTCGGGAACAAACAGATGGTTTTAATCTCTACTCGTCTCGCGTCAATGCGCATTTGTGTGAGCAGAACCTGATTTTAAGCCGGTCGTTCTCAGCGTAGAGGCGAAGAGCCTGCTCACGTTCCTGGAAGAGATAGACCTGCATATCACTGAGAGCTTTCTGGAGCTCCGCGATCTCTTCCTCTCGCTGACGTAGCTCACACTGCAACCGGTGCTGGAATTCAAATCAATATAAATGTGATATAGCAGCATGCATTCCTCACTTATACCAGACATCCGTGCAGTCGTCTTTAAGGACAGAAGACACTAAAACAAAAGCAAGCTCATTTTGTGAAAACACACCCTGGTCAATTTTCCATTTTCCAGTAAATATGATTCATCTTTCCACACATAGGCTGTGTCCCAATCCAGAAGTGTGCATCCTCCCGAGTGTGCATTTTAACGTCACAAGGGTGCGCCATGGCCGTCTCATTTCGCCAAAACTCAAAGGGTCCTTAAAATACGTCCTACTTTCCCCTGAATTCCAAGGATGCACTGCGACCATCCTTTGTGGCCTCAGATATCCCACAATGCTTTAGAATCAACACAAAACACACTTGAATTTGTATTTACATGTAAGTAACACGTTTTTTTTTTTTTTTTTAAAAAGAACAGTATGTTCAAGCATTAAATGCTGGTAGTGATAGGCAAATTGTAAAAATTGTTAAATTGTTTATAACATTAATTGTAAACATTGCCACACGGAGCCAAAATGATGTTAACGAAGTATTTGGTGGATGTTTTCAGAAGCAGGCAAAGGAGTTTATACAATTTATGAAAACAGAATGAAGCTAGAACAACATACTGGTTTAAATTACACACAACATAAAATAGAAAATAAATGTATCATACACAAAACATAAATATAAAAGAATCACTTAAAGAAAAATATTAATAACACAAGAACGTTTCATTCATTCAATTCAGGATCCAAACTACTGATCCAGCTGGTGGCGCTAATGCTAATGCGATCGCTTAAAACAACCGAAGAAGAAAAAGAGGATAGACGTCCTGTTTACCAAGGGGTTCTGCTGCCTTTGGAGGATCCTCCCAAGCCGTAGCCTTAAAATCTGTGTAGGAAGGAATCTTCAGAGGCTTTTAGAACCTGGATTGGTTCGTAGTTAGTGGTCGGGCTAAGACATTTATTATCAAACAACCATCTTTACCTCAAATGAGATAAAATTTTACTTTTTGGAAACAACCAAAAACGTTACATCTGGAGTGGAGTCACCGTGTGAAACATGGAGGTGGGTCACTGTTGTTTTTGGGATGTGTCTCTGGTCAAAACTCAATCGCTCAGTTCATGTAAGACTCAAGATTTGGAAGCTTTTTGCCAAGAAGAATGGGGTGCTTTACCAACAAAGATAAAGAACATCATCGACAACTACTTCAAGAGACTTTAGATTATCGTTGTTGTTAAAGGGCTAAATATAAATAAGGGTGTGTAAACTTTTGATCCGGGTCATTTGGAAAGTTTTAACATAGTTATCTGACAATAAAGGAGTCCATCCAATCACTAACAAGGAGTGAAAAATGCTTCGTGTCCTTTATATTTTCTAAAAAATGGCCAAGAAATCCAATATTTTTTAAGGGTGCTTGCCCTGGCAAACTTTTGTCCGTTTGCCAAAACTTCAAACTTTAATATCAGTCAGTGGAAAGAAAAGACAGCCCCTCACCTGTTCCTCTGTGCTGCTTTTGAACTGCTCGAGTTTCTGCAGCATCTCTTCGTGCTCTTCATCAAACTGACTCAGTTTCTGTCTGTAGAACTCCAGCAGCTCTCGAGATGGACGAAGAAATGCTAGACGCTCCGATACGGGGGGCAGCGGAGGAGAGAGCAGCTCCATGCTGATGTACACAGAAAGACCACATCATTTTTAATTAGCTTAACACAGACAATTTTGGTCAAATGTCATTTTAGCGTTAGATACAGAGGCTGGTTGAAATATTTATGGTACAAAATTGGAAATAAATTCTTGTTTTTCCAAATTTCACACTGGAAGGTTTTGTGTGGGCCTTATACATAGGAAAAATGGTTTTATGTAATAAAAACTTTTATCACAGGTTTTCCTAGACCCAACTGCAATAGAAGATTTTTTTAAATACAATTTATTTTTAAATGTAAATAATGTGAGATTACTACTTCTGTTAACAAAATGTTTATTTTATATTCCAAATGTAAGTACATTTAAACTAACATTGATCGTTTTGCAAAATATGTCATTTTACACAAAAATAAGTTACTTTATAAAATTATAAGTGTTATTTATAAAATCGATACTTTCATATCACATCTTTAAATATAATACACAGTGCAATGAAAGCACAAACTTACATTTTATGTTCCTTCAGAGAAGAATTCGTCCAGATATACGCTACAATCAAGACACAAAAAAATGTTTAACAGAGTTTAAAATAAAGACAATATTTTTTAAAAATTTTAAAAATATTTTTTATAAAATATTAAGACAATATACAATGGATATATTATAACAGCAACGCGTGAAATATATTTATTTCAATCCTTGATCCCTCAAATCAGTTATGAAATAAACAGTTGCTTAACAACAAAAAACGGTTTTAACGGTCAAACTCTGCCTCAACATCCAACATTTTAAGCGAATAATAGTTTCAATCATAATAAACCAGAAACAACACAACCATGCATGATTACCGGTAAGTGCCAATATTTAACGTTACAAAAATAACTTACCGTTTTTGTTTTTAAAATACGCTGGCTCTAAACCGGAAGTCACTGTTTTATCGAGAGCGTCGTTACTGCGTCTCTAGCGACGCAATCGTCAATGCGTAACAGAAACGCAGAAAGTCGTCACTCCCACATGAACCTTTTATATCTACACCCTTCCCTGGTGACACTCAAAGCGAGGGATTGATTAGATAAGGCCCCCAAATGGATCGCATGCGTGACGTTTACTACTAGCAAAACAAGTTTGACAGCTTCTGCTAGCATGGGAGCTAACTGTTAGCATGGCAGGAGGAGTCATGCTCGGGTCAAAGTAGAAACCCGGCTTCGTTTCTTTCGTATTTGCAGGGGAAACATGCCAGATATGTTTTCTAGGCTGAATATGTTTAGAATCGGCTGGAGATGCGCGAAATTGCGCGGGAGAGTCACTAATGCAGCTGTTTCTGCGCAGACGCAGCGCCGCTGCAGCACAGTGAGTTCACGCTCAGAATGATCAACAGAAATAATCTTTTTTTCATAATATCAAGCAGCAGATAGCTAAAAATCGCTTTTATTATAAACGTGTTTGTCTTGGTTAGTAACGTTTTGACTTGCTGTGAAGTCATTTAAAAGCTTGTCCAAATTTATTTATTTCTTTTTAAGTATTTAAAGCATTTCTTGTTTTGGTGACTGCACTTTATCACCAAACAAAATGGCTCCGCTCATATAGCTAAAACCTTTAGAACACCACACAACAATAATGATCAGTTCACCCCGTTTAATGTTGAATAAATTGAACAAATTTAGTATGATCCTAAACATGCTTTAATGACAACAAATAACTGGGTTTTAATGGTACACTATGGAGAAAACGTGTGTATGTTAAAGTGGTTTGTACTGTAAATTGCTATTCTGAAAATCTTTCATTAAAAGATCCCCACGAACCTTCACCTGGATTCCTGTAATGTGAGTTGTTTCCCCTAAATAGCAGACAAACATGAAGGGAAATACTTAAGGCTTCAGTTTCTCTTTCCAGGAAACGTGAACTCAGAGTATGGGTTGGTTTATATTCCCACAGTTGCTGTCTTGACTGTTTGACTTCACTTTCATGACCTATTTCCTGTATTTGGTCCATGTTTTCTTATGGGTGTGAAGATTGTACATTCCAATTCAGTGAGAGAGCATGTAAAAGGTGTCTTTTAAAACATTTAAGTAGCTAAAATAACCATTTCAATCTGAAGAGCATCATAGAGGAATGCCATGGGTGACTTAAAAATACAATGTGTAATACTTCACCCTCTGTTGGCAACTGGACAGTAAGTTAAGCCACTATATGTTGTAACAAAAGCCAATAGATTACATCACTGCATAATATGCATAGAGATCACGTGATGTGCATGAAATATGTATTTTTTTTTAAATTATACAAACACACATTTATAAACGTTTGTAAATAACTCGGCAAAAGTGGACACTGTATAACCCCAATCAGCCTGTATAGATAGTTGTTGCAAGGAGGCTAGAACCTCCAATCAATATGTGTGATTGCGTTACTTAACAATAATGTCCGTCTCTGAATGAGTTATCTGCTCTCTCAAACATAGCTTCTTCTGCTGTCTGATATTTACCTTTATTTCAACTAGACCCCCCTGTAGCAGCAAACTTGGGTCGGACAAGTTATCTAGAATTTCTTCACTTCTTGTCAGATATTTTTGTTTTTAATCTTTTTACGACATGTAAATTCTTGTTTATCTGACGTCTATGTTGTTAATAAATTGAGAATCTTGTTTCTATTTACTCTCTAATCATTATTGTAATATTAAGTACTGAAGTATCTCATTATGTAACAAGTAAAGGCATTTCTTAAAGTATTAGCACATCATTTAATATGGATTCACTCAAAGGTAAAGTTGAAGGTAAACGAAAACCTTTCAGCCATGGTTGAACCTGGTCCTTGTAGCAACCTTTAGACCTCCCTTACAAGCCCAACTTTAAAGCATATTTTTATATTTCTACTCTCTCAAACCTCACCACTAGCTAAATGTAACAGTTCCAACTCAAAAATGAACTGAGGTTAAAAAATGGGCGGGGCCACAACCATGCTTCTTTCATGCACCAATCGCATTGCCTTTTTAAAGTGTTAATATAAGTGTACCCATGCAAGTAGGTTTCAGATATTGGATGTTAAAGACCCGAGACACAGTTAGTAGAACGATAAATATGTTTAAATAAATGAAATGCAAGCAAAATAAGTGGATGTCTCTCATTACACTAGTGTTTTTTTCAGTAATGTGAAACAAATGTTTGACTTCTCAAAAGTGTCCTGGGAGACAGTGACCTTTAAAATGAAGAGAGTATGCCGACATGCCTGTCAACACTGTTCCCAAAGAGGACACAAACAAGCCCTGAAGGGCATATAAAGGGTGAATTAGAACTAGGTTAGCAGAACTTAGAACTATTTAACCAATCTTCCTTCTTTGTCGCTTAAACTATTTCCGTCATTCAAGTTTGGATGACTCCCCATTCTTCCGCATCAGTCACTGTAAACATGTAAATCGACTGTGATGTTTCTACGTGAATAATATTTATAATATTACATGCACTATAGCTACACTCAAGCTAATTGCTAGCCACAATGTAATTACGTAGCATCTATAGCTCCAGTCATTGGCTGATGACACAGTCACAATCTTAGCATCCTTCGTTTGAAAACAATCCACATCTAGTGGCAAACATTACATTCCGTGCAGCTGCATTCACGGAAAGTCCTAGTCAGATAATTCCGTAGCGTCTATACCCCAAGTCACAGCCTTATCCCCCTTGTGGCTAAACCTCACATATTCTACCTTTGTAAATAACCTGCCTAGCATAATGATAATCTCCTGTCCTCTTCATGTGTAAGGCTGCGTGTGAGCAGCGGGGTCTTTTCGGGCTCCTCTTTGACATCGATGGGGTGCTAGTTCGTGGACGGACGCCCATCCCAGCAGCCAAGGAGTGCTTTCAGAGCCTGCTGGAGAGAAATGGGAGCTTCAGAGTTCCTGTGGTTTTTGTTACAAATGCAGGAAACTCTCTGCGACAGACCAAAGCCGAACAGCTCTCTGAACTTCTGGAGGTGGAGGTGTGTAAAATGGTTTGAGAGCTTTGTATAAGAGCTAATTAAACTTATTTAGCGTTATAAATGGTAAGACTACGTTGTCTTATTTTAATTTTTTGAAACCCTGGTCTACATTGTTGTAGGTTGTTTTAGCTTTGAAAGAATGCGGATGAGCTTACGGTTGTGTACAGGTGTCGCCAGAGCAGGTGGTGATGTCGCACAGTCCTCTCCGTGTCTTCTCTCAGTTTCATGATCTCTGTGTGCTGGTGTCCGGTCAGGGGCCCGTGGTGGAGGTGGCTCACAAGTGCCCTTTACCTGCAGCTCAAATTGCAAATGTGTTTAGGTTTGAGTGCAATCGAAATAAAAGTTCTTCGTCTATTCACTTAACCGAAAAACCTCCAGCGTTGGCTTCAAGAATGTTGTGACCGTTGAGATGCTCAGGGAAGCGTTTCCTCTGCTGGATGTGGTGGATCATCACCGGAGACCCAAAGACACAGTCAGTGTGCATTGCTCCATTATTGTTACCTTCAGACTCGGTCAGCGCTAAATCTATAATGTGCTTCACAGATTCCCCCTTCGAAAGAGCTGCCTCCAATTGACGGTGAGCTTCATTGTTCTCGATTTACTTTGAGATATTTTATGTTCATTTGCATCGGAGTGAAGCAGAAACAGACCAGAAAGTATTCCAAATACATTAGTTCTATAAGTTAAATTCTTGATATATGTTAAGTTCCTTTCCTCAAACTTCTACAAACAATACCCCATGATGGTGATGATGCAAATGTATTGAAATAAATAAAATAAAATGTATTTTTGATGTCTTGGCTGTTTGCTTGGGGTTACCGTCCAACTAAAAATGACATTGTCCCAGTAAAGAGTGTCCAAAAAAGCTACATTCATCTTTCCCTCAAGCCTGGACCAGTCTTTCAAGTCCAGCCACAGAATAATGCATCCCCAGAGCATGATGCTCCCACCACCATGCTGGACGGTAGAGATGGTATTGGCTGTGTAGGGCTTGTTGTTCTCTGATCACAAAAAGGAGGGAAAAATGTGAATATTGCTCAGTGTAGGAAGGTGTAACTCTATTTTTTATTCAAACCACATTATTTTAGTTAAATATAACCAAATACAAGCAACTCAATCACTTGTAAACCTTGTCTCTTACCTGTGCTTCACAGCCGTGGTCCTGTTTGGGGAGCCTATCAGGTGGGAGACAAACCTACAGCTTATTGCTGATGTTCTCCTGACCAATGGGAGGCCGGGAAACCCAATGACATCACTGAATTACCCACACATCCCGGTGCTGGCCTGTAACATGGACTTACTGTGGATGGCCGAAGCCAAAAACCCACGGTCGGTGACTATACAAATTTTTTCTCATATTTTGTTTCTTTCAAGAACTTTGAAAAACACGAGCCATATCACAGGTCTTGTACTTTCAAGGGTTATCCCTTTTACCACTAGATGGCGCTGATTTGGGGTCTGTAATGCGATTTTCTCACACTTTAATTGAAATTATCTTGCAAACGACGTGTCATTCGTTGTGATATTTTGTGTGTTTACATTACAAGAGTTATAACCTTTTTCATACTTGAAATCAAAACTAAAAAATAAGTAAGTCGCGTCATTCCTGCTTAGTTCAAAACAGACGCTATTGCTGGCAATCGTACCGATGCATGCAGAGACTTCTAAAGGTTAAGGTGTAAAGGCTGACGTGTAGTAACTCAAACCCGGTGTATTTTCCTCCCCAAAACACGTGATAGTTTTGGCCATGGCATGTTTCTGGTGTGTCTGGAGAGCATCTATCAGAAGATCACGGGTCGTGAGCTCAGTTACGAGGCTCTGATTGGGAAGCCCAGTGTGGTCACTTATAACTATGCCGAGCTGCTGGTGCGACAGCAGGCTGAGAGACTGGGATGGACCCAGCCAGTGCAGAGGCTCTACGCTATTGGGTCAGTTGACTTATTGCAACTTTTTTCACATTGCTGATTTGTAATCTTACAATTCAATTATCTGATTAAGCTTATTTTTAAAGAAACCCTACCTGATGACCATAATTGGATTTCTGATTCTTCTTGAGAGTTTACTAGAGTTCAGGACAGAAACTCTACCATAAATGGACTGTTTGCGTGAGCTACGACATATCCTCAGTCTTTCTCTCACGCACAGTGACAACCCCATGGCTGATATCTATGGTGCAAACCTCTACAACCGTTATCTCAAAGCGGCGCATCGTGCTCAAGCCCAGACTGACTCAGGAGGTCTTGTGACGGGAGACTGTGATGATGCGAAAGGTTCAGGACGGGTGATGGTGGG
Source organism: Danionella cerebrum (assembly GCA_007224835.1). Classification (NCBI taxonomy): domain Eukaryota; kingdom Metazoa; phylum Chordata; class Actinopteri; order Cypriniformes; family Danionidae; genus Danionella; species Danionella cerebrum. Next base: position 1,027,043 of record SRMA01025243.1, read on the forward strand.
AGCTTCATCCCCACACAATCTTCCTGAAAGCTGCAGTTCAATCCTGGTGAACAAATATCATTGTTATACATTTATGCTTTAGGAAGATATCCCTTTTGAAATCTAGGTTTTTAAAACCTCAATTTTCTGAACTTTGTTCATCACAGGTGTGCACTGGAGTGTACAGCCGAGAGAACCAAGATCAGGGTGAGCAGAGGATCTTCCATGGACACCGGGACTTCCGCTTCGACCCCAGCCTGACACAGCCCTCCTTCATCGTCCAGGATGTGAAGGACGCAGTGGAGCTGGTGTTTAAGCAAGAGGGCTGGGCCAAGGAGTGAACCTTTGGATAAAGTATACTGTAAAGTTCTTTATAATTTTAGCACCCTCCATTTGGTCCACACCTGCTCAGAAGATTCAGCAACATACTGCAACAACCGCAACTGCAAACACACAGGCATCTATCATACTTTCAGAACGAAAACCATATTTGAGTCACTTAAAAAAAGTGAATTTTTATTTTTGAGTAATTGTTAGCCCAATGCCGGACACTCGCTTCACTTTTAAATCTTGGTTTCTTTCTTCTGACGAACAAAAAGAAGACATTTTTACGCCTGGATTTACAGAAGACTGATTGTCAGTGCCTTTTGAGAGCTTTGAAAAGGCTTGTTTCAATGGAGGGAAGCTCAAAATATGAACAAAATACTCAGGAATATTGAACAACATTAAGGAGAGAAAATAAAGATTTTTTTTAATGAAAAGGTTGTGGGTTAAGTTCTTTTTCTTTGAGACACCAGCGGTTACCCCTTCAGTTCATGAAATCTATCCTGGCTCAAAATAAAATGATCAAAACGAATGTTTATCTACCACTAAGAATTGGAACCATAAACCATGAAGTAAAGAAAACACCAACCAACAAAAAGGTGATTTTAGCTCAAACAATACATCTCTTCTGTGTTCATTTAAGCTTTAAATAATTTAAACAGTCTGTTATGCAGTAATAATAAAAACTCCCGGTGTGCTCCCCTCCACAAAATGTATCCATTTTTGCAGCTAACGGCGTTGCATGGTAAATAACCTGTGTAAGTTTAAAACTGTCATGAAAGAATGTTCAATTTGGGGTATGGACTCTATTTGGGGTCACAAAAAAATGCCCAAAAAGTTTTGCCCCCAAAAGTGTGGAATTAATGTGGGGTCAAAAAAAAAAAGTGTTTCTAAGAGAATATGGAATTGATTGAGGTCATATCAGTCACAAAAGGAAAAATACTGTGCAAAAAAAAAAGTTTTGGCCAAAAATGTGGAATCAAGGTGGGGTCGTATTAAGTCACAAAAAAAGTGCTTAGCTCAAAAAAATATGGAATTAATTGGGGTCAAAACCAGTTGAAAAAAAAAACATGCGTAATAAATTTGGGGTTATGAATAATTTGCGAAAAAATGGTTGTTTGTTGGCCCTTAAACATTCGCAAATGTCTCAGATTGTGTAATGTGTCGCCTCTGAAGACAAGCTCACACAAGATTTTGCCAATCATTTTTTGAGTTTTCATCTTAATTTGAACTTTCCTTATTTATATTTTCAATGGGTGTCGTTTGTTCATAGTTGAGTTTAATCATACAAATGCTTCAATTTACTCCTAGTACTTTTATTCATGGTATAGTGACAGAACAAATGGTATGTTTTATTTCACTGAATATGCTGAAGGAACGATCAGTAAATGATTATATTTTTCTATTCATGTTTAAGGAGGTCATTTATTAAATGCAAGGTTACATTATTTCTGTAAGTTTAGCATACATTAGTGTACCTCATTATTCACTCTACAAGTTTTCATTTTACCTCGTTCAACCCTGATGAGATTCCCAGTACAAAGTGCACTGAAAGTGTGACCCCCACAGCATCACACCCCCACCGCCATGGTTCACTGGTGTTCTTGGAGTAGAATGGTTCTCCCTTCATTTCCCAAACGTCTTTATTACCAAAACGTATGAATCACTTATTCCTAGGTTGTCCTTTTTTTCAGAAGTGTAGTCTTTTCTTGTCGAAAACCTTGCAGTTTAGTCCCGTACAGGGCTCTAGTGACTGTCTACAACAATTCCAGACTAGGCTAAGGCATGGATCAATTTCTTGGCAGTTTTTTTCTATTGTAGTTACTGCCTCTGCTCATCTTGTTCTCCCCTATGTTTGTCTCTTCAAACATGTTGCTTATCAATGCAGTTCTTAACTTAAAATGCTTTGATCCTTCTCCATCTTTAATTCCTTTTCTCCTAACTAATCGCTTTTGTCTTTGTCATGATGATATTATGATGATTTGCAAGATACCAACTAGATTAATCGTGCAAATTAGGTTGAATTAGCAAGTCATTGGCAAAAGGTATTGAAATAAGAATAAAAGGAGAAAAAAAATAGTGTAATTTCAAAAGAGGGGTAATACGTTCATCTAAATTTTGTATATTTTTATAATGAAACTCAAACTGAGCACAAAAATGTTCAAGGTTTGTCCTGGTTATTAAATAGTACAATTAATCAGTTGTCTTGTTCTTCCTGATGCCCTGCTGGAAAGAAAATAAACCAGTGAAAATGTTTCAGTTTTACTGTCCAACCCCAAATGGGGATCTTGCAAGATGAGAGCAATATTACACTCTATATCATTCTGACAAAGCCAAAAATTTCCCAGCCAACCCTCCTTTGATGCACTGGACCACCAGCCACCACAAAAGGCTAAGCTTTTGAGCATATCAATAAATCTCTATAAAATAATCAATAGTAAAAGAACACGTAGAACTTAGAACAAAATTTATTTGGAAAATAAAATCGCTCTATTTCATCCGTAACAAATATTCAAGCTAAATGTTCTCAGAATTGGCTACAGGAATCAATGATCAGTGGAACATCAGGACAGCAGCTGCACAGAAACCAAAGTCTTTAGATGAAAATAATCCATACTGGACCTGATTGATTGAACATCCGCTCGAGGAGCAGAAACTCATTCTTCACTAGAACAGTCAGCACCAGATTCAAACTTCAATTAGTCAGGGTTACCGTCTCCTCCCGCTGAAGCTGAGTGTCTCTCTGGCTCTGTGAGTGAGACAGGGTGTCGACTGGCTCTTCACTGCTCCTGTCGCTCTCCTCCTGGCCGAGCTCTTCCGTGGCGTTCGCTCTTGTGGAGGGTTGTGGATGGGCTTCCAGGGGATTGGGTTGATGAAGCTCGGGGATGGGTAGTTTACGTTGTTATAGGGGCCTGAAAGTGAGAGATCATCTTAAAAAGCATGTTTTTAATGCATGACATGACAACTTTTTATTTGTGGTAATGCTTGATATGGTTTTTAGTACAACCTCAGCTTTTTTTAGCACAAAAAAGTACAATTCCAAGTATAAAAAAAGTTTTTTTTTTTTTATTTAATGGAAAAATCACAAAAATTGAGAACAAACAGTGTATATGTTTTCTAAAAAGCAAAGACATGGTCAAAACAATGTGAAAATTGAGAAGAAAAAAAAAACTCCCCTAAATCATATACACCGTTTTGTGTCAGAGCTTTGAAAACGACAAGCCATATAACAGGTATTGTACTTCCAAGGGTTATCCCTTCTTTTCACCACCAGATGGTACTGATGGCACCAATTTGGTGTGTGCTGAGACTCCGAAGGGTTAAGCATCTTTCTCCAATGCTCCTTTAAATTATCCTTAATAACAAATCCCTCATTACATCGATTTGTCCCATCTTACGATAAAATAAAGCTGATGCTCACCTGCAGAGCTTGCTGAACACTGTCGGTTGAGTTTCTGCTTTGTTTTCACCCCGTTTAGCCATTCTTTAAAGCTCTCCTCCGCCCTCTCTCTGCGCTCCCTCTCCTCTGCTTCTCGTCTGAATGCTTTTTCCTTTGAAAGAAACAGTTAAATCCATCTGTCCTCATTTCCCCACCTTCATGATGATCCCTACAGGGAATAAAGTCTCCCCAAAGCACCTTCTCTTTTAGCTTCCTCTCCTCTTCCTCGCTCTTCTTCCTCCTCAGCCACAGTTTGTATTTCTCCTGGGCTTTTCTCTCAATCTCTGCACGCCGCGTCTCCTCGTTGAGCTGTTCTCTGCTTTTCTGAAACTCTTTGGCCTGCTTGTCTTTCTTTTCCTGAAAACGAAAACGGCGTGAAACCTCATTGATGAACATGTTCCAAATGTAAAACATTCACCAGCTCGACAGAAGAAGAGAAATCACCTGTTCTCGCTTCATTTGGAGCCACTCTTGAATTTTACCATCACTCGTCACTTTCTTCTTCTGCTGTTCTTTTTCCTTTGCGATCTGCTTTTCTTTCAGAGTGAGCTCCTGAAAACAGCGCTGATTAAAAACTGAAAACAATATCTGAAATCGGGATTCATATGGGAGTGGCTAAGGGTCTATTTTATGCTAAATAAAACTTTTAGAGCTATCGACCATGTTTTGTGGTGGTTTCTTCATCAGAGACACGTGTGAAATGAAGGCTGTGCAAGTAATCGAATTTCAATTCCGAACCTGAGTATAAAAATATTATTATTCAGTTTTTTTGGGTTGACTCTACAAATTTTCTTGTGTACCTCCATAGCTTTTTGTTGTTTGTTGATTCGATCCTCCTTAGCCTTGTCCACGATCCACTGCTCCCAGGCACTCAGTTTGACCTCACTGCTGGAAATCCGTTCAACAAGGTCTGCTCGGTCCAACTTCTCCCTATAGCATCCCAGAGTTAATATAAACCAGGTGTGCTGGTAATGCCATCTTTGATTTCCCTTTCTATATAAACCACTCACCTGGAGGGAGAATCCGCTGTGACATCTTCATTTAAAGTGACAGAGATGTTGTGAATGGGCTGGAACTGATCTGGTTCCTCTTCTGAGAGCTCAAAGCTGTCATGATAGATGGGCGAGAGCAAAGAGGACGTTGAGTCTTCGGCTGAATCCACACTTCTACTACGCTGCAGGACATTCTCCGATACAATATTTCTTGATTTTAGAGGGGTGGAGGTCAAGCTCTTGGAAGACGAGGATGGAAAGGTAGACATCTTCAGCAAATCTGATGAGAAACAAGCTTTGAGTGAGTCTTGGCTTAAATATACAAATACACACACACAAACACACGCACATTAATGGACATCAAACGATAAAATGCAATAAACCAGGCATTATTAAATTAATAAAACAGGCTACAACTAACTTCATTTTACATACAACTAACATACATTTTTTTTGTGTCATAACTTATGGTAGTAAGCGGAGGAAATGTGCATACAGTGCTATCGTTTTACAAACAGCAAAACTTAACTTCTTGACTTTCCATAGAATTAAACAGACTATCGTGATGTTAAATAACATATTCACGAGTACATAACTTTACACAACTCACCATTAGTCAAATTAATCTCTCGTTAATTCGTTTATTTGGCTTTGTTTTGGTTTTGTGCAAACGGAGCACGATTAAGATCGACAGCTTCCTCCCTTATCAAACCACGCCCATTTCCCCGCTAGCCCGCCTTTTAGATATGTCAATCATTAGTTTAGAAAGTAGCGATTGGTTAGTTCAGTGTAACCAAGCACGCTCATAACGGAAACATTTTTTTCATAGCAACAACGTCAGCCTCAGCAAACGCCAGTGACGTTTTATTAGCAACAACAGTACCGTTTAATTTGCGTCAAATGCATTAAACTCGACTTTTATAGCAAATACCACGAACTTTTACATTGTGTACAATTGTCAATATTATTTGTGAATAAACACTAGATAATCACCCGAACAGTAACTGAAATTTTTTTTTATAATTTGGTATTACGTACTGGGGAAAATACATATTTGAAGAAACCTTAACATCTACTGTTAACAACAGATGTCCAACTCTAGACATATTTAGAATGTTTAATTAAAAATTAAGAATACAGAATCTTGAATTGCATGTGGTTTAAATTAGTTCTTATAAAACAAAGATTAATTCAGGCATTGTACAAAACGGTTTCCTTTTTGAACTCTGTTCCCCACTGACTCTCTATAAACATTTATTGAAATTGTATTGCGCTACCCAAATATTGCACACCTTTCTTATTGCACCTTCACTACTGCACATTTATTGCTCATTTTTATTGTAAAACTTGTATATCATGTTCATAGTATAGTTCACCTTCTGTAAATATTATAGCAACTGTATATATAGCCTCTTTGTTTACAGAATTTTCCACACCTGCCTAAAAGTTGTGTACAGTGCACATGTAAAACTACTGCTTTAGGTGACGTGACATAGCTTATAGCTTTGCTAATAACGCAGATAAGCTCAGTGACTGTTATCAAGCATTTTTCACAGCATGTACAAAATTGGATGTGAACTATTTCTTAAAGCTGCGTCGCGTCCATTCCCTCACGTCGCGTCAGCGTCTCTTGCGCAAATCCCTGGATGCTGGTTGCCATGGTTTCCTGTATCGCATGCGCGACTTCAATGTAGAATGGAACGCAGGATGCCACATCCTGCCATCTTTGCGCCAGCGAATTAAAGGACGCGCTCGGACACGTTAAGAAACGACGCAAATGGGCGAATAGCGAGAAGCACGTCGCATCCGCGGCTTCCTCCTTCATCTTTACGCGCGAGCTCGGGGCGAATCCACGCACATTTCAGCGCCAGGAGATGAGTATAGAAATCCCGGCAGGGTTAACGGAGCTTCTGCAGAGCTTTACCGTGGCGGTGCTGAGGAATCAACCGGCGGATCTGCTCGAATTCGCGCTGCAGTACTTCACGCGCCTCAAGGAGGACGAGACGCGCGGCGGCGCCTTCGGGAATGAGCCAAACCCCGGGAAAAACGTCAACTTCATCGAGGAGGCCATGCAGATCGACTCGGAGAACGGAGAAGAGGAGGAGGAGGATGACGAGGAGTTCATAGGTAGGCCTAGAATGTGCACTAATGGTGCATAAACATCCACTTACAATTTACGCACCCGTTGATGTACACAAGCTCATGCACCGCGGTACAGATGGTCGACTCATGAGTGACTGAAGCATTAAGAATCCACTGATGTGTATAGGAACGAATTAAACATCTATGGCATGTGCCCTTGCTAATTCATCCAAATTCTCTGTTTTTGGTACGTACCATTTTCCTGTATTTTGGTTCATTTGTTACTCATCCACACCATCCACAAGAAACCATCAAAATTAACCATCAATTGACTGTGCACAGGACATTTACACACCCATTGCTGGTGCATATAACCTAAAGGCATTAAAAGAAAGTGTGGGTGACCATTATTTGGTTTCCACACGACCCTAAAACAAAAGTTTAGCACTTAAACATCAATGACCGCCTGGAGTCTCTTGGGGTAGTTGTGGATGAGGTTCTTTATCTTCTCTGTCAGGAAAGCAGCCTATTCTCCTCGGCAAAAAACCTCCAACTCTTGTAAATTCTTAGGCTGTCTTGTATGAACTGCATAATTGAGTTCTCCCCAGGCTGGCTCAATAATACTGAGGTCAAGAAAAAGTGGTTACTCCAAAACCTTCACTTCGTTCTTTGGAACCGATAAAAGTGGATTTGGCTGCGTGGTATTGTCCTTGTGCCTTTGGAGCTCACCCACCTCCATGTTTCACACTTTAAACGTAGCATTAATGGTTGTGGCCAAAAAGTGATTTGGTCTAATTGCTCCAAATAACTTTGTTATAACAGAATTTTCTGAGCTTTTTGGCGATCTGTAAGCCAGTTACTTTGTGCCATTTCTATAGCAATAGCTTTCTTCTGGCTACTCGATCATCCAGTTGTTATTTGAATCACGTACAAATTTTTCTGGCAGTTGTAGCAGAACATTTTTGTTGTTTTCAACAGAATCACTCTTTTCATTTCCTGTTCCTTTTTTGTACCATTCAATTACCTTTTCCCATAGATCCAGTGCTTTCCCAAATTTCCTAGGGTACGTAAACTTGACCAGGGGTTTAACTGTATTTTCTTTCAAAAAATGTGAGCAAACAAAAATGTAAATAAATTAGCATTTTCACAAACGGAAGTACTCGTTTACCTTCATAAAATTAGCTTCAAACCCAGTGGACTTCTCACAAGGAAAACATAACAGAATTCATAATTTTTGAAGAATTTTGTGGCACAGGCTGAAATATGGTGCCTCTGCACAACCATCCATCCAGTCCATTCAATATTTTATTTTCATGAATATTCTAGTACACTGTGAAGCATCATGACTAGTTTTTATCTATCTTTCCTTCGCTTTCCTCTCCTTACAGCTCCAGTTATCAACAGATTTGTCCGGAGAGCTTCAGGTAAGTTCCTGCCCATCAGCGAATGGAACTTAAATATATTTAATAACGAGGTTATGAGTACGAAAAAACATTTTTATTATACATCTGTAAAAACAGAGTTCTCACAGATGTGGTTTTATGGTTAGGACTGCTTCGTTGTGGGCGCTGCAGTGAAATCGAGATTTGAGGGTGTATTTAAAGAGATCATCCATATATGCAGGACTGAAATACACTCACTGGCCACTTTATTAGATACACCCCAGTCTAACTGCTAACGTTAATGCAATTTTTTTTTTTATCAGCCAATCACACGGCAGCAACTCAAAGCAGTTCAATGGGGCAGAAACGTGGTTTGAACGTGCCGTGGTTGTTGGTGCCAGACAGTCTGGTATGAATATTTCAGAAACTACTGATCTACCTGGAATTTCACGCAAGAATGGTCTGAAATAAAGAAAATATCCAGTGAGTGGCAGTTCTGTGAACGCAAGTACACAGAATAGACTGGTTCGATTTGATAAAAAGGAAGCAGTATCTCAAATATTCGCTCATTCAACACGTCAAACCTTGCAGTGGATTGGCTACAGCAGCAGAAGACCACACAGGGTGCAAACTGAGGCTACAATTAGCACAGGCTCATCAAAATTGGAAAATAGGTGATTAAAAAACGTCTTACCTGATGAGTCTCGATTTCTTCTAAGACATTGGGATGGTAGGGTCAGAATTTCGCGTCAACAAAATGACTGCATGGATCCATCCTGCCTTGTATTAATGGTTCAGGCTGGTGGTGGTGGTCTAATGGTGTGGGAGTTATTTCCTTGGCCCACTTTGGGCCCATTAGTGCCAATTGAGCCTTTCGTCAATACGCCTACCGGAGTATTGTTGCTGACCACGCCCATCCCTTTATGACCAGTGTACCATCTTCTTGAGTAGGATATTCACCTTCATAGACATGACGATGAGTTCACAGTCCTCAAATGGCTCCACAGGCACCAGATCTCAAACCAGTAGAGCTCTCGTGATGCTATCAAGTCAAATTAGTTCCAGTACCTTGTTGAATAAAGGCAGTTCTGAAAGCAAACTTGGGTCCAATCCAGTACTAGTGAGGTGTACCTAATAAAGTGGCCAGTATGCTACATTAAGAAGACACTCAATTGACAAAAATCAACATTTAAATGAATGACCTTCTCAAGAAATGGCTGTTTCCACTTAAACCAGCTCTTTCTGACTGACTGAACCATACACTGAGCATCAGTGCATCGCAGCAGAAGAATGTCTGAAAGATTATTGGGTTGTGCTCCTAAAAATAGATCATGACTTGATTTGTACTCTGTAGTAGACATTCAAAAACTGACCAATTAAATGTGAAATCGTAATAATCCAAGTGTAATGCTCGCTGCAGAGCCAGATGGGAGGAGCTAGAGCTCTAGCTCCCCCTCGCTGGATCTAGTGGGCGGGGCTTGACGCGCTATCAAGCGCCACCAAGTGGCTGTTAATGTTAGTGCGTATAATGTTAATGTATATAATGTTATTTTATATACATCTCAAAGTTCCGTTTATCTTTAGCGTTTATCTTTAGCTGCAGCGAGCACCTTCTCTAATAATCTCAAGTTTGACTTAATTCATATTTTTGGACAATGAAAGTGAAACAGCTGAAGAAACTATTGTGCATTACACACAACAAAACAGAAGTGTGACCAAGTTCGTGCGTAACATTTTTTTTTCTGTTTAAATAAATCTTCATATTGAGTTTTAGCTTATTTAGAATTCAACGGAGACCGTGATGCCTTGTCTAGACGAGTGGTTTGACTCTCACCTCTAATCCTGCTTGTGTTCGGCTGGATTCAGTGTGTGCGGAGGCGTACAACCCTGACGAGGATGAAGAGGAGCGAGAGCCGCGAGTAAGAGCCTCTCTAAAACCCTTCATCTTTTATGCATCTCTATGACGTCTGCATTTTCATCTCCCATAATGCACTGCTGCGCCCTCAGGTCACTCATCCTAAAACAGACGAGCAAAGACAGAGACTTCAGGAGGCCTGCAGAGACATACTACTGTTCAAAAACCTGGACCAGGTACAGCATGAGAGGATTACATGCATTTTGTTCTTTTTTTAAATAAAAATAAGCCAATTTCACTACATTTTGTTGTGTCATACTACTTGAATTGCATAGTTCAAAACTGAATGCATTAGAATAAATGAGCCTTTCCACCAATGGGGAGCCGTTTGCTTGTTGTAACTTTTCTAAATGTTTTTTTTTAACTTGATTTCAAGACAGATTCAATGGCTAACATACTTCTTTTTAACCTTGTCCTGTCCCGCTCAAAAGCCTCACATGGGAGAGTAAATGCTTTGCTGAGTTGGAAAGTTTTACTTTCTCCAGGGGAGTGAAACACCTGGTGTGGTGTTTTCTCCTCTACATTGGAGCATTGAATGCATGTAAATATTTATTAGTTGTGGTTTCCACAAGTTAGTTTACATCAGTTGTGTCAGGACAAGACGGCGTTGGACTGAAAGGGGGAGTGGATAAGGGATTGGGGAACAAGAAATAGCAAACATACTGAGGTATTATAAATGGGTCCATCTTAAGGAACGTTTTAAAATGTTTTATTAGCTTAATGATCAAAAGATGGGTGCCGTTTATTCTTGTTATTCTTTACAAAAGTTATTTAGAAATTAGCAAATACATGCCAAATAGCAACACAGTGAACATGATTATAGAGCCAGGAAATTCTGCAAATTCAGTTATTTAAAAAATATTTAAATATTTAATTTTTTTTATATTAAACTACTTAAATCTCTGAAATAATTTGAGTAACAGGATGTTATTTTTTAAATGACGCTCCAAGATATCATCACAAAACCATCAAATATGTAAAAAAGTAACCAAAGGAACATACCTTTGCTCCTCCCATGGCCTTCTAAAGATCCAAGTGATCCAACTACCTGAAATTGTAATGCTTAATTATACAAATAAAATGTGCCAGGGACAGAAATTGCATGAATTCGGTGGAATGACTCAAATACATAACTTCATATTTGTGCTCTGAATACACAGGAGCAAATGTCTCAGGTCTTAGACGCCATGTTTGAGAAGCTGGTGGTGAGTGGAGAGCACATCATCGACCAGGATGACGATGGAGACAACTTTTACGTCATTGAGAGGTGCTAAAGTATTAAACTTCTACACTGGGAAAGAAAAAAAAAGGAAAAAAAGCTCATATTTATCCTGAAGTAATGTGAAAGTATAGAATTTTTAGTATATTGTTGTATTCCAAAACTAGCTTTAGAAGGAAGTCTTCTGGTAGATCTTCCAAACATCTTGAATAGTTAACCACTTCTAGTACTTTTTGTTCTTGTTTAGGCTAAAGATGGTTCTTAATGACTTTGACTGTGTGTTTGGAGTAATTGTTCTGCTGTAGAATAATTTTGGACTATCAAACCCCTTGCTGATATTGCATCATGCATAAGTATTTTCCTGTATTTCTGAATTAATTGATACTTTCACCATTAATTCTGCCCAAATCTCCAACTCCATTGCACAAAAGCAGCCCTCAGACATTCAATGACCCTCTGCCATGCTTAACTGTTGAACCTGAATCCATTTTTGCACCTATTTTTTCATGCATACCTGAGTGGTTTGGGCTTTCGCCACAATTTATCCATGAAAACCACAAATTGTAATTTTAGCAAGAGAATAAAAAGCTTCATCTGGCCTCATGGTGTAGTGGACAGTGCGTTGGACGCAAACATGTGTTCTTTCTTTTCCCTCCCTGATCTCTACACTATTTTATTGCATACATCAGTTGTTTTGACGCAAACCATTTCCACTGCAATATTTTCAGGGGTTTATAGTGACTGTAAAGATCTTTATAACTGAGGACATTGAGGTAAACAAAAGAAACAAAGTGGAGCATTTCCTTTAGAGAAATATTTGTTGATCTACAAATATAAAACTTCAAGGATATTTTCCCAAAAATACAGTTTGGGACCACAAACAGTAGAGACCACATGGTGAACACCCAAGCACGAACCAGGCTCAACAGTTCCAAGCTCCAGAAGAGGTATTCCTGGGGCTAAAATTACAGTTTTGATATCGTGCAGTGTTCATCCAATCAAATCACAGAGAATGAATATGCAAATAGTGACATTAACCCAGGTTTGGCTGTTAAATTCAGCTACATAAAAGATTTAGTTTGGATTTATTAATGTTACCCTGGTTACTCACACAGAGGGATGTTTGAGATCTTGGTAAAAGTGGAAGGCACCACTAGAACCGTGGGCTCTTATGATAACCGAGGGAGTTTTGGAGAACTGGCTCTCATGTACAATACGCCAAGGGCCGCTACAATAATCGCTACCTCGCCCGGAGCTCTGTGGTGTCTCGTAAGTCAGAACAACATCTTTTTACTCACTTCTAATTATTGTATTTCAACGCTAATTTGCGTATCGCTGACACATTTCATTTGTACACGTTTTAGGATCGAGTGACATTCAGAAGGATCATCGTAAAGAACAACGCAAAGAAACGAAAAATGTACGAGGCATTCATCGGGACGCTTCCACTGCTCACCTCGCTCGAGGTTTGTTTTTTTTTTTTTTTTTTTTTTATGCAAAAATTTGTTTTGTTCTTTTTAAACGTTCTTCCTTTACTGACAACCTCCTGTTTTAATAGGTGTCTGAGAGAATGAAAGTTGTCGATGTGTTGTCTACCAAAGTGTACAACAGTGGGGAACAGATTATTATTCAGGTCTGTAAACATTAAGTATAACCTTTGTACAAAAATCCTTCACACATTTTCTTTGCAAATGTTATGGTAATTAAAATTTACCTTCTTAATTGAAAATGAACACTGGAGATCGTTTGAGAGAGAACACAGCAAATGCAGCTATTTATTACAAAGATTAGCAGTCTCAAAGCATTTCCTACACACGTGACTCTAACGTGGAAGAAGAACGTGGTTTACCGCATATTAAGAGCCTATTAAAAATATAAACGAACGCTAGAAGAGAAAAGAAGGAAAAGGAATATATAGAAATAGAAAATAAGAGAAAGAGAGAAAGAAAGAAAAAGAGAGAAATAAAGAGAGTCAAGTCCCAGCGTGATCCTCACACGAGGGCAAGAGAGAGAGAGAGCAAGGGAGAGAGAGAGACGCGTGTGCTTTTCTAACCCGACTTCTCAAGGGCGGGACTAAAGTATGACGTATGCTCTAAAAAGTTTCTCAAATTACATTTCTCAATATAACCACTAGATGGAGACATTACATAGGAAAATTTCTATCACACTAAATAAAGAACAAAGTACTGACAATTCTGTTTTAAAAACTGAAATTTTATGAAAATTCTCATATATGATGTCATTTTACTATATTATAAACCTTTTCAGTAGACTGAGGTTGAGGTAATTTTTTGAGGTAAAGTAGAAGGAACTAAAGTAATGGTCTTGAACCATTTAAAACTTTAGCTACACTGTAAACCTAAATAAAAATTGTAATGTTTTGAGGTAATAGGTTTCTACTAAAACATTCTGAGCTGTTTTTGGCTTTAATGTGCATTGTTAATAAAAATATATATTTATATTTTTTAATTGGGAAAATATAAACATTTTTAAGAAGTAAAAACAATACGCTAAAAGTTTATTTTTGAACATTAAATGGAATTACAAACGTTGACTGTTGCATAGAGGTGAGGGTTAAAAACACAGCAATGAAATTTAAATTTAATCTATTTATTTATGAATTTTTGGTTGCTACGTCAGTGACATCATACAAAGTTCCCCATGCCAACATGAGTAATATAAATATCCCCCATGATTCTGTGACTTTCCTTAGCTAAAATAGTGATATGCCAGTTATACAAACTATAAGTTATATAAACCAACCCCAATATCTGAATCATTTACCAAACTGAGATATGTTGCTAGGGTAAACAGGTTGGTTACTAAGGAGTCATCATAAATGTCATAAAAATATAAATTTGTTACTATGATTAAGATAAACACAGACCCATTTCTCTTTAATGTTTCATCTTGAAGAAATTTTCGTTGGCGTCTCCCATTTATTTCTAATGGCCACTATAAGTGAAACATTTCACTTTTACAAGCCACAATAATTAGAATGCAATACAGAGAAAAAGAGCAGATGTGAACTAATGTCTATGGGAACTAAATGAACAAACTCTCACTCGCTTATTCTGTATTTCTTAACCTCGATCTCATCTCTGCAGGGTGATTTGGCAGATTGTTTCTACATCGTAGAGTCAGGACACGTTAGAATCACAATGAGGAGGAGCAAGGTAATGGTCAAATTTATCCAATATAAATCACAATTAGTCAATAAGTCGTGCATTTCATGTAGCATCACTCTTTTACAGTCAAAAAACAACTCTGAGGACGAAGAGGTTGAAATCGCAACATGTTCTCGAGGGCAATATTTCGGGGAGTTGGCGCTCGTCACTAATAAGCCCAGAGCTGCCTCTGCATACGCCATGGACAGTGTGAAGTGCTTAGGTGATGTATTTAAAACCTGGAGTCACTGATTTTAGAAAAACAGGGCTTTCTTAGACCTGGCACATTTGAACTCTGGTTGCATATCCCATTTATAAGTCTACTCCAATTTGAGGATTTGTTGAAGCTGCTTTGTCACTCTAAAAAATGTGGAAATTGCTCCAAGAGACAGACACTTTTATAAGAAACGTGCAGTGTTTGCTGTTAAAAAACTACCCTCAGTATTTGGGGATTAAACAAATGGTTCAAAAGCCATGTGCATTTGTGCCTCATCGACACTGCTTTGAATTCCCTTTCCTGACTTTTGTAAAAGTAGGTAAGTACTTGCACTAAACTCTACTATACTTAAAAGAACCCAAAGCGTAGAATCTGACTTGTGTAGTATGACATCACTGTATCACCAACAGAACAATGTCCCTTACAACTTTTATTTAAGAATTTTCCGATGCTGAATTTCTCCTTGTTCTCTGCAGTAATGGATGTGCAGGCGTTCGAGAGGTTACTAGGCCCTTGTATGGACATCATGAAAAGAAACATCGCCAACTACGAGGAACAGCTGATCATGCTCTTTGGGAGTCAAATGGCCATTGAGGAGCCTGATGCATGAAAGATCGCAGGCCAATAAACAACTTGGGATGCAGCAGGAAATATGGTGAGGGGTTGTGAGTTATTTCAGTCAGAAAATGTTATTCACTTCAAATTTACTAACTCCAATCTTCCCTTGAAAATATTTTAATCCTCATTCAGATAAACAACTTTCGATTTGTTCAAAAGAGTGTAAACAGGCCTCTCAGGGTACTGTCTCAAGCTTATAAAGGTACATGTTATGTTTGGTTTTTTTTGATTGGTTGCTATGCCTATGACAAGGTATGGCAACATGCAACGAATGATCCAATTCAGAATGGTTGCCATTCTCAGTTTACTTAACACAAAAGATACAAGCTTTGTACATTCCTGAACCATTTTTGGAGAGTGTAATATATCCAGGTCAGGTTTTGTTTTTTATGTAAAAAGCTAACTTTATGCATTTGCCTCAAGGGTTTCAGAATATTTGTTCAAATTTTAACTTCTTTGTGTCTTATTGTATCTTTAAAAGTGTTGGCACAGACTGTAAAAACTTCATAGCTGCCATTTAGTTAAAGGGGTCATGAACTTCATTTTTATTGTACTGGTCTCTTGCATTCGGTAAGGAATAATTCGATTTCTGGCTCATTCTTTGCGCTGATTGGCTGAGAAGCTTAGAATATTCATGACTAAAGTGATTTCAAATTGTGGATAACACAGAGCTGACGCTCAAAAATGCATCGTTACGGTATTTTTGCATATATTGTGCAGTATTATTGCATTAATAGTTGGAATTAAAAGGTAAAAACTGTAATTAAAGAAAACATTTCACCTCACGGCATAAGACGAGTAATAAATCTTAACAGATGGCTAAAAAAAGAAAATTGTGGACATTTTAATGTTAAAGATTTAATTTCTCTAACATTTCGTAAGTATAGGAAAACAAAAGTTTAACGGGTTTGTTAGAGAACGCAAATAAGTTGTCGGTAGAGCGTGTTACATTAAAAAGGTCCCAACAAAAATAACGTCGCAAGGACGGAACAGAAAAAAGATTCCTATGCATTTTTTACTTCTGTAGGGTTTCAAACCTTCGACTTCCATGTTACATCTTTTAGTAAAATTATATATTAAAATATTTTCTTTCATACGAGTGGTTCTTGCCGCATTGTTTCATTAGAATGATGGATGTGTCTGTGATGTCACTCTTAAAATGAACTAAAGTGGCTGAGCCCTTAAATTCTCAGTAGAATGAACACAAAAATAACCAAAACCGAATCCAAAAACGGAGTTTGCAGCAGGCTGTAAACATGTTTCTTCTGCTCCGAAGTTTAACCCTGGGATATCAACGGGATTTACTATGATCCGAGACCACCCTCAAGTGGCCAAACAAGTTTGAGTCACTTGCAAATTAGTGACAGTGTGAGGCTACTGCTTTGGGTTTCTTGACATACCTTTCCAAAAAAAAAAAAATCCAATATTATTGTACACTAGCTAGTAATGTTTTGTTAGAGCTTATTTAATTACCCCTTTACACTACGTTCATGACCCCTTTATTCTACTGTTCAAGTGTTAAAGAAATTTGGAAACCGATTCTATATACGTTTTATTTTGAGCTCAATAACAGACATGTTTTGTTGGGGCTCTTTATAGCTTAATCCAATTTTAAAATTGGCAGTTAGTTACTTTTCAGTGAGACTGTGTGCAAGAATTCTCTTATAATCATTCTTTGATGTATAAGAGAATCTCTTATGTATGAATTGGAAATATACACATTAGGAATCTGTCATTTTAAAATGCCGTTTTGCATTTTTTACAATTTAATTACATATTCAGTGATTTCCTTTGTTAATTAAATAATTTTACAAAATTCCATATCAAAAGAGATTTTGTCACTTGATCCTCAAAATGTTACAAAGGGTTTATCTCAATACATCCTTTTATTTCTTATACATTTAAAAACATTCTCGATTTGTTACGTCTTTGGTATTTTGGTGATTTTCCTCAGAGCACTTTTTGTTCTTGAGTGGATAGTTTGTACATAAATCCCAAGTGCACCAACAAGGTATAATGAGAAAAAAAATGCCAAAATGTAATTTTTAGGACAACCAACCCTCAAATTCATACAGACTTTTACCAGTATTTATCTGATGATGAGATTTGTACTGTTGCTTTCCATCAAGTCATACATCGCTAATCATACTGAGGAAACAATCACTGTCTACCTCTAATGTGAACCATCTTCACCTCTGTAATGTAGATCCCACTGGTTTGTATCTGTAGTGAATCCTAAACCACATCTGTGTGTCAGTATAACTTTAGGCCCCTTCAATGAGGGGGAAAAGACTTTAATTAGTCAATCAAAGCTCATTAATGGACCATTTCTGTGTGAATATTTGCCACCTAACTGAAAATGCTAATGCTTTTTGTGTTCTGAAAGATGGGGCAAAGGTCTATGGACTCTTGGTGCAAGAGAGCCCAGTATTATACCTTCTGTTTTATTTGACTTTCCATTCAAATAAAGAACAGTTTTTTTTAATGAACCATGCAGTCATTATTGTTGAAATGAAACACACTTTCGTTTAATTTTGATCCAAAGATATTTAATGTATGGCTTTGGAATAAAATTGCATTATTATAATCCTTATGATAACTGTTGTTCAACATGCAGATTCCATATTAATATAAAAAAATGAAAAAATATTAGTAATTAGTATTGATGTTTTGTGTTTGTTTACAACCTCTCAAGACAGCAAATTTCCCAAATACTCTCTGACAAAGAAAGAGGTATTTTTCATAAGAAATATGCTGTGTTAACCAATAGAAATCGAAGTTGATGTAACGGGCATGACAAACTGGCCAATCAAAATTACAATAACAAACCCCCCCCGTGTTCACCCCAATGTTCTAGAGACTGTCCAATAATGCTTCGAGTTAACCTGAGTGACTTGACGTTTGACCAATAAGAGGCCAGATCTGAAAACAGCCCGCCTCGCTTCGCGGAGAACGCCAAAGATACTCGGTAATGGCGACAGGATTGGTAAGTAAAAAAGTTCTTGAAATATAATAACAAAATGAATCAGTGTTGTCAATTAAATATATCAAAGACGGCTATTTTAGAATGCGAATATAGTAAAAGCGAGGAACAAAAACACTGTCATTCATTATTTCGATCGCAAATCAACTTTATATTAGATGTTTTTTCCTATCTGTGACGTTTGTTGTTTTGCTTCTGGTTTAGTAACTCTTAACCTTGCAGCAATTACAGTAATTAAACATAAACGACGGTATTTTTCATTAAAGCCACGGTGTAAACGTAGTGTCCATTCATTGTGGCGTTGCCAGAGGAAGAACTTGATGTACCATGTCTCAACTTGTTGACATTCTTTTGTTTTCTGCTCACACCATTGACAGCCGAGATATGTTTTTAGCATTTAT
Organism: Danionella cerebrum; assembly: GCA_007224835.1. Classification (NCBI taxonomy): domain Eukaryota; kingdom Metazoa; phylum Chordata; class Actinopteri; order Cypriniformes; family Danionidae; genus Danionella; species Danionella cerebrum. The sequence goes on from SRMA01025243.1 coordinate 1,045,761, forward strand.
TGTCATTAATGTTAATCAATCTTACTTCGGGCATATTAAATAACCCACACAATGTGCATTTGGATCAAATACTCCAGTTGTTACCTCATTTAAGCATTTTTTCCAAACAAAGACCATCGAATGAAAGGAGCTGCTTGTTTTTGAAGTTATTTTTCTGTAAGACGATGCCATTCTCGTGGTATAATAAAACCAATGTACAATGACTGCTACCCCCGTATGATTGTTTAGTGCTTCTTCAGCTGGTTAAAGCTGAAAAACATTATTTTCATTTCGACTGAAACCGTCGAGTGAATAAAAAATTCTCAATAAAGCGTCACACACACAAATCGAACACATCTTTAATTAAATAGAACACACAGAGTTTAGATTTTGATTTTCCGAACTTATTTTTCAATCTCCATTCCGTTCTATCGCTGTTATTGATCTCCCGTTGTTACGCAGTTATGAATGAATGAGCTGTGCTGCGCATGCGTGAAGTCCCAGAAAGTTTATAAACAAGCCTTGCGTGCAATGTAGATCACGTGACAGCGCCTCAGAAACATAGACATGTTTGTGACAAACAAAACCGATATAAAATATAATCAATCTCGTCAGAATTTTGGTCTTTTCGCGACGCATAATCATTTAAACTCGACACTTTAAAAGTACAACGAGAACCAACAATGTAAATACATGCTTTTTCAATGTTGTGTCGCCATTATTGTCTTGTTCCAAACATCTGTTTGATTTGTTAAATGCTTCAAAAGGTTATTTAAGCCGTTAAATGATAGCATTTCACTCCCTTTTTTAAAATTTCAGAGCTATTGAAATTTCTTTATATGTCATTTGTATAAAAATTAAACAAAAAGATATAAGGAACTAATGTATAGTGAGAAAATAATGAGCAAATATTATGAGTGTGCTGTGCCTTTAATTACATATTGCGCAATAGCTAACAGAACATGCTGTCTTGTCCTTGTGTTAACACTTTACTTTCTTCCAACTGGTTTGGAAATTACCTTCTATTTTACTTTCAATTTAAACTCGTGTTTTTCATCACAGCCTGCCAAGTTGGTATGTCATAATATGGTGTGGGAAGTAAAGAGTCAGTCAGTCCCTCAGAGAGTGCCGCAAGTGAAAACTCAGAGCTCAGGTATGACGGAGGAGGCCTTTGACCTCCTCAAGTGTAATGAGCACCTGCCCTCCTCTCCCGGATGCCCTTCCAAGGAGAGCCACATGGAATATGGTAAATAAAACTTACATTTGGACACAAAATGATAAAGAACTGTCTGGTTCATAGCAGACTAAAACTTTTAGGATTGTTTAGAGATGATTTTTTGCAATCTTCGTAGATGACCTACCAGAGCTGCAGGCGGTACAGGAGAACCAGTCAATCCCAGCTGTGTTTCGGGTAACCCCAGGAGTCTCCCATCATGAGCAGAGATCTGGCAGAGATTCACACACAAACTGGTTGACTGAGCTGGCGAACATTGCCACAAGCCCCCAGAGCCCCCTGCTCCAGAGCGCCCCACACAGCAGGTCAGAAGAACGACAGTCCGTAAAATAAAATCAAACTTTAAAGTTCACTTACAGTTTCTCTTGGGACAATCCTTGTAGGTCTTCTCCTGTCCACATCTTCTCCAACAGCAGTAGTTTACATTCCTACGCCAGACCTCCTTTGTCATCCAGCAGTGCTCCGAGTCCCGCACGCAGCCACATGAGAGAGCGGCGCCGCACTCGGGTAATTGCAAACACATAAGAAAATGAATCAGAAATTAAAATAATTTTTAATAGAAATTGATCATTTGTGTGGTTTTACAGGCCAGCAGCGAGTCGGAGTCAGGAGTTTTCTGTATGTCCTCGCTGTCCGATGATGATGATATGGGATGGTCCCACTCCTGGCCCTCGACTGCCTGGCACTGCTTCCTGAAAGGTACTGATTGAATGAGCTAAAATTCACACAAAAATGCATTTCTAAAGCTTTTATTATATTTAGATTTGAGAAATGAAGTTTAAAAATATACCTTTAGGAACACGTCTGCGATTCCATAAAGGTCCGAATGTGGAGTGGCAGGAGGCAGAGGACGTGATGGATTCGGATGTAGATTCAGATGACGAGGGACAAACTCTTTCCAACCCAATGAAGGTAGCGCTCAACACATCACGTTAGAAATGAAAAAGGGTGAATATTTTTAGAAATTATAGAAAGAAGTTATTACTTTGTCTCATGACTTTCTATTGTAAACTAATTTGCCCAATTAAGTGCTCATAAAGATGGAGAACATAAGCATTAATCTGCAGAAGAACTGCAGTGAGAAGCATCAAGAAGCTTAAAGAGACCAACACGGTTGAAAACCAGAACTAGTGAGAGGTTTCTAAAGACCCCAAAACAACTGCTAAGACACTAGTTACAGAATTAGCCAAGTCTGCAATTGATGTCTCGATGAAGACCCCATTTTTATTTTGAAGAGACACCATATAGAGTTCACCAACAGCATTGTTTTCATAGCGAAGCATGGCGATGGGAGTATGATGCTGTGGGGACGTTTCAGTGCATTTGGTACCTGGTATCTCATCAATAGAGGACACATGAAAAAGAAAGACTACAACCTCTGACAGTCTGCAAGAAATCTAAGTTAAGGTTGACATCTCAGCTCCCAGCATGACAACGGCCCAAAGCACACCTAACTTCTGCTGAAGATGAACCTCCAAATGAACAAAGTGATTAAGTCGCTGGACTGCACAAAGCCGAGATTTGAATCTAATAGAACGTCTGTGGGTCACATTTAAGTTGTGACCACCAAATCTGAAGGAGCTTGAGTGAGTTGCTCAGAAGGAATGGTCTGTTATTGCTTCTATGCTCGAGAGATATGACAAAAAGCAAAATATATTCATTATTGACGGCTAATCATGTTGACCAGTAGGGCTTTATACATCTCTTTCTGTTACAAACACATATAAAATTCTTTTTACAGATTTGCCTTCAAATCTATAATGTTTTAATGATAACTAGGTATTTTGTTTTGGTAATAAACATGCACAAACGCGTTTGTCCTGCAGAGTTATGGTTCTGAGGGGCTGAAGCTGGTGATCTTCGAGGACAGCGTGTCGTTTGGTCAGTCTGTCTTGAAGCTGACCTTTGACCCTGGCTCCAGTGAAGCAGGACTTCTGACTGCGGAGTGCAGTTTGGACCATCCGTTCTTTGTGAAAAATAAAGGTTAATAAAGCAGCCTGTAGAATAATATTACACTTGAAACTGGATTCATAGCCATCCATACCTGAAAACATCAGTAATAACCAGAGTGCGGTTAAAAAGACTTTGAGCTGGGATTATTGCTATAAAATGGCAGCACCATGTCAGAGCTATTAATCTTTTTGTGTGCGTTAGGGTGGTCTTCCTTCTATCCGAGCCTCACCGTGGTACAGCATGGTATTCCTTGCTACGACATGCAGGTTGGAGACTTGTGTTTGCCTCCTGGACACCGCGACGCCATCAACTGTGACGACTCTGTTGTTTTTGACACTTTCAGGAGGTACTGGTTAATTTAACTGAATAACTTCACGTTGTAATTGTTCGAACTGATGTAGATGCTTCTGTCTCACAGTTATGACTTCACTCCTCTGGACTCCTCGGCGGTCTATGTGCTGAGCAGCATGGCTCGCCAACGCCGTGCTTCCCAGTCTAGTGGGGGTGCGGTGAGCCCTGACTGTGACAAACTGGAAGCCCTAGGGTTCTCCCATCACTCCTCCAGCAGCAAATCCCATCGTGGCCATGCCTCTGGAGCCACGCCTACCAAGTGCAAGCGGCCAATGAATGCCTTCATGCTCTTCGCCAAGAAATACAGGGTGGAGTTCACGCAAATGTACCCGGGGAAAGATAACAGGTGCATGATGGAATGATATTTCCACCTATTTAACTAAAATAAGCTTTGAAATGTTCAATAACCTTAAACGTTCACAGAGCCATCAGTGTGATTCTGGGTGACAAATGGAAAAAGATGAAGAACGAGGAAAGGAGAATGTACACCATGGAAGCCAAAGCTCTGGCTGAGGAGCAGAAACGTCTCAATCCCGACTGCTGGAAACGCAAGAGAACCAACTCGGTGAGCTCTGCTAAGAATTTGGTTCTGTTAAAATTCCCATCTTCCTAGTTTACGGTTTTGAATGCAAACGTTTTCTAAAAATATAAAATTCTTGAATTTGAGTTTAGAGAAGTGAAGTGCTGTGATCATGATACATCGTCAGTAAGAAATATTCCACATTGGTCAATATTCAGTCGTACTGGAACAAAGCTGAAGCGATTAGGTTTGACCACAAACCTGGCCTGTGGTAAGCCAAGTAAAATGGGGGTCAGCAGTGTTCACCAAAATGTCTGCAATCGAAGAGACCTCTAGAGCCCTCCAAACTTAATGCGTCTTACAGATCAGCTTGGATTTGAATGGACAGGGTTGGCATCTGGCAGCAGCTGTTTCCAAGCTATACAGTGCTCCTTAGTTCCAGTGAGAGATATTTTGGACAAAACCATGCACCAAACATTACTGCGCTCCAGTGTACCAATCAAGATCCAAAGATAAAGGACTTTGGGGAGGAACAACTTGACACCCAGGCATGGAGTCCTGATCGAAGAATGTGAGCGAGGGCTCCTCAACCATTTCCCTGACCACACAAATGTTTTTGTTAAAGAATTACATATAATACATCATTTTTAGGCAAAAACTACAAACATTTTATAAAAATAGGGGCAAAAAAGTAAAAAAAAATAACCACAAATATAATGACCACCAGGTGATGTGAAGTTTAAAGGGGAACAAACACATTTTTTAACACAAGTACACATTTTTAGATGCAAAATGACCAACTTCCGGTTGAGTTAGGAAATGCCATTCAAGAGACTTTTTTAACTCTTGGTGTCCTACATGTGTGTGCCAAATTCCATTATCTTATGCCAAACTGTTAGAGAACTGTAAGCCACACACTTTGTGAAGACCACTCAGACATATTTTCACCGGTTTTGCAATTGTTGACAGAGCATGTTCATGCCCCCAACAGTGTGAGCAAAGACTGAAAAGAAGTTGGCTAAAGTTTTTACACAACTTTGATGTCTCAGTGACCTCATATAATGTTCCCCATGTCACCATGAGTGAAATAAACCAACATCCAAATCACTATTATTTCCTAAGCTGAGCTAGATATGCCAAGTGGTTGCTAGGGTGAACAGTCTGGTTGCCATGGGGGAGTGAGTGACACAATATAAAGCTCAATATAAATAAACTGCTGTGTCGCTACCATTTACCAAAGCTCAGATTCAAAAGGAGTTCAATTAGGTTACTAGGGTGAACTGTTTGGTTGCTAGGGAGTTTGCAGCGATGTATAAAACAAATAAAGTTGTTATTCTGATTAACAAGCAAATTAAAACTTGTCATTGTTTTTCAAGGGCTCTCAGCAAAACTAGCTTGATGATCCTGATGGACCTGAAGGAAGAGATGGAGAAACAGCGGGCAGACGCTCTTGTTAAAGAAAGAGAAACTGCAACTGTGATGCTACACACGCTTGCTTTAGAAAAAAACATAATAGCAGAGAAACCGATGTTTTTATAGCATATCAATAAAAGGCAAATCATGGTATAACTATATGCAATATAAAAATGTATTCTAGGCAACTAACAATGCTTACGTATTTTTCGTACCTTTACAAAAATGACAAAAATGCCTTACTCTTCCAAAGCAAAACAACACTCAGTTTTTCTATCAGGTGATTTCGTAATTCTAGGCTTGAAAGGTGCAACCCTGTGGTGCTATTTTACTGAGGCCGAAGGAGCGATATATATATATATATACATACAAATAGTGTCTATTTTTAAATGTAAAAAGGGGAATTTTAGATATTTGCATGTTTTGTTTTTCAGCTGTTCGTAGTAATTATATTTGTACAACTCACTTATTGCACAAACTCAAATGTATTGCAAACAGACGAATGTTGCTTAATTGCGAATTCGTCAGAATTCTGGTTGAACTTGATACAACACCAGTCCAGCCGAGGCCATTTTTAACACGTGTGTCGGCATTTCGGTGTTTGCTCCATCCTCTGTTCATTGGAGTCGCACACACCGATAACGATGACACACAAGCGGTCACATACAGCACTTCAGGGCCATGCCTTCACTGTAAGTGTTCTTGTTTTTGCACTTTATATTCATATATAACCTTATTCATTCAATTATTGTATACAAACTGAAATGTTGTGTAAACTATATAACCCAATGTATCCTATGACACAATCATGGCCAAACAGAGTGTTTGTGTGTTTGCCATTGGATTGCATTACAAATACATGTTCTGTTAATATTGTACAGGTCCACGTTGCCATCCATTTCTTGCACAAACTATTGTTGTATCATACTATAAATAAATTGTTAATCTCGCTACCCTTAATATGTGCATCATTGTTGTTCATAAAAGTAAAATGTGTACGAGTGTATGCGATAGACAGCAATCGTTTCAATTCGTATAAAATGTCTACAATAATTCTTCTAATTTCTTGTTAATCTTTATTGTATTTCGGGTTAAATCAATGTAAAGCAGGATTTATATGCCTATATGCGTAGCCTGCAATAACATCACATAAATGCTAGCAAGGTACTTGCACATTGTGACTTCTTTGCTTCTTTTTTGACTTCCTGTTGAACATATTGGTCAGGATGAGGTGTTATCTCAACCGGTTGGAAACAAGGTTGAATCGGGCCCGGCAGCCATTTTGTTTGTAATGTTAGTTTTCACTTGTACAACAGTACGTTGGCATTAATGCATGATAAATTAGATGGCTAAAGTTTTTACATAAACGTTGATGTTACCGTGTAATAGTACCATTAAAATAATTGGTCATTACAAATTATAAATTCAAATTAGTACGGTTTCATTTGGGTCGATATCATTGACCTCAGTTTAGCACTTCTTCAATCAATCGCTGAATGATTTGGTTTCTGTTGGTGATCGTTTTGCTCATGGCGGAGACGCTCGGATATGTATGACACTCCAGCAACACCAAATCAGACCTGATGGTCTGTGTCTTCCCTACACAGTCATTTTTTGGGACGTCCGCATCAGCCTAGGGTGTAGGCTTTGAAAAGGCTTGACACAAATGTATAAATTGGGCTTCTGAAAATATGGTGTAGTCTGAAGCCCATAGAATTAGTCCATATAAAAACAAATGGAAGCTATATTTAATAATTATAGTTAATAGTATTGATTTTTATCTCATTGTTACAAAATTCATAGTAAGAGATTTGCATGTCTTAATTATAATAAATTTGTCGTTATTATAAGTACAGTGGTGACTGTCCACCACAGATCTCCATCCAGATCTCTGGAATGCTCAAAATTCAACTTTATAATAAATATATGACTAGTAAGTAAAATAACGAATAAATATAACAGAACAACAAATAAATAAATATAGGTATAAAGATTTAAATTCATCACGAGGAAGCAGTAGTGGTAAAGTAGGGCAACCAATCCTAACTTAGAACGAAGACAGGACCACCCACGTAATTAGCATATTGACAAAAATAAATGTGTAAATATAGAATTAAACTAAAAAAAATGTATTCAATCGAATATTTATTATTTTAATTAATTATTTATATGTTTATTCGTTATTTAAGTGATGCGTTTATTTCTACTTTTATTCATTTATACTTGGGTAATTTTTGGCCTACCGTTAGAATTTAAAAAGTGAGGCGTTTGTGCAATTCCCCCTTCCAGCCCAAGAGAGGGCGCACTTGCACAAAACATGGTTCACGTCAAAAAAACCCGTGTATTCCAGTGATTTATTAACTCCAAAGTGATCGAGGTTAGATTGTGGTTTCTCAAGACACAATTACAGATTTAAAATTTTCCTAAACACATATGTGTTTACATCAGTAACATTAAAGATACTACTGAATCAAACTACTTTTACTAACGCAGACTTGCATATATTGCATGTTTAAATACGTCCACATTATGTTTTTGTAATTAATAAACTACAGTTTGTTGTAAAATCACTTGACAATCGTTTAAAGGGTCAATGAAATGGTTTAGAGGGGGGTGGGCCACAAGCAAATTCTGATGCACCTCAACATTTCCTGCTTGATTTGTACAGTTATGTGGATTTATCATTTTTCTGTCGAAAAGCATGACTTGATTATTTTAAAATAGACCTCAAGTTAAATCAGAAAATCAATATTAAGATTAATTGACACAGTGTATTAAAATCACACACAAATACCTCACACTATACCGATCAAATCTGATTGTGGATTGTATTGAGGCACATTTCAACCTCATCGCTTCATTGTGTGCTTATCTAAACACTCCATCAGACTGATTCAAATTAATTGTAGCATGATTAAATCAAAGATGTCTACATGTGAAGCTGAGGTGCCGTTTAGGCAATAGTAAACATAAAACTCCTTTAATCCTCCTCCGTTCACAGGTTTGCTCTAAACCCTCTTCATGAATCCGCTCTTCAGACAGGAGCAATTTGCAGAACAAATGACCGGCAAACCGAGTGCTTAAAGATGAATCATGTGTGTAAGAGAGAGAGAGAGATGTCAGTGGGTGCGTCTGGCTAATCACAGCCTCATCTGCACACACACACTTCTTCATTAAGAGTAATTACGCCACTCTAATGGGGCAGCACGTGCATATGTGAGCGAGAGAAAGATCAGATGAACTCGATGTGATCTGATTAGCAATGAGAGAAACTGCATTAGAGGAACATTAAAACAGACTACATGGTTTGGACAGTGAAACTGAAACACATTGGTGTTCCTTATGTTTAAATGTTCCTGAGCTTCTGCTGAACCCCCCCCCCCCCTGTTGAAGATAAACGATAACTAACCAATGGTTAACAGACTTAAAACCTCCAGTTATGACGACAACGACTGAAAGTCAATAAATGTGGGCGGGACCCAAGCAAAACAAGAAATCAGATTTTTCTTAAAGATTGTGACGTTTATCCTAAAACGCTGAACAGGTTTTCATCGTTGAAGAGTTTGTGTCTGTTCCAACTGATGGAAAAATCGTTTTTGTCCTGGATTATTTATTTAAACAACGATTTATGCGCCAGAAAATCTCGAGCCAAATCTGCACTTTAGTATTTAATCAATAAAACAACAATCCTGTGCATGTACAGAGATTAGAGCCGTAAATTAACGATTTAAACTTACTTCACAAATCCACTGACACTTCCGTCACATTCTTCACTCCCCAAATGGCTTTAAACCGTGGAAGACGTCGCTGTCGGAGATAAGAGATGGCAAGGTTAGAAAGAACACAACTGATAAGAGTAGAAAGACTAAAAAGAGATCGACAGCGTCTGAGGGTCTGACAAGTGGAGATAAAGAAATAGAAACTAAGGCAACGTCCAGCGTTTCTTTTCTTTACGTCTTTTATGTTATTAATTCAAAATTGATTGAAAAAAGTGCATTTTAAACACAGGGAGGTGTTGATTATTTTACTGCACCGAACATATTAACTGGAATATTTAATTGAAGTCATTTGAACCTATTCGAAAAATACTAAGATGTGTATAAAAATAAAAAAAATATCCCAAAAAATGTTAAGTCACATTTCAATATGCGAATAATCAATTTTGACTAAATTTGACAGCCCTAATAAAATATAAAATACTTAAACATTGGAGCGAAGAGCCTGTGACCTACATTGTCAAATAAGATCATTCATCTACAAACTGGTTTCCTGGTGGAAATTGGCTGAAATTATGATGAAGATATCGCAGAGGTTATATGATAATGGTAATTAAATTATCAAGAGAGACAGAGCGGGGGTGGGGTGCATGCCAGAGATCCGCGACTCCACAATGCCAATTTGCATGATGTATTTTGCGCCGCAGCAAATGTATTGAAATGGTTTTGAGCAAAAACAGATGCCACATACGGCAGTGAACACGACAATTCTCGTTTTGTTCACATGAAATTCAGTTTTGGCCAATATTTTTACTTTCTTAATTATCCAAAGAAAACTCTTGAGCGTTTAAAACAAAACAACATAGGTGCTTTTAAGTTAAACTGAATCATTTTCAGTGTAAAACCATTTGATTCGTTCAAAGGAACCGAATCATCCAGACTCCAATTAATACATAGAACTGGGTGAGTTTCCTCCATAACCTGAAGTGTATTCTCTGGGCTCACAGCAGGTCTCTCTCTCTCTGTGGGAGTGTTAGAGGAGCGGAGTGTGATTAATGCTGTGGTGCCCTTTACTGTTTCACCGCGCAGGGCGATATTAGCATTCACCACATGAAGAGCAGCGTGCGTACAAGTGTGTGAGTGTCTGCTGTGGCAGGAGAACGGCAGAGCACACGTTTACTCAATCTGTTCACACACTGGCACTGCAGTCGGACACTTAAACATCACTCTGACGCAACTGACACACAAATGAGCACTCGATGGGGACATGAATTATGCATTTTCTAGGCCAATGAAGCCTAAAATTTGATATAAACTACTTAAGTCAAGTATTATGAAACATTATTGTACGTTTTGGTTGAAACAGTTGCACATATTTTGGCATACTGTTCCATTTAATCCCTGTTTAGCAGCTTAAAGGGCCATAACCATATCCGGAGAGTGGCCACTTTATAAGCTCATAAACTCAGGGATACGTGTTGGTTGGCCACTTTGTGCTAGTTGATTGCCCGCTATTGTTACATTGTCTTCTAAAAGCAAATATAATGTAATTCGGATCAGACATGAAATTTTACCAAGAGTTCCAAACTTGTCTGACTCTGGTTGCTATAATTTTTTTCTGGGAAATCGCAAAGAATGCTGAGAAATGTTCCATTGATTTGGGTCCAACCTTGGAAAACTTTAATGTAAAAAGACCGCACTGGGGTTATCAGAACATATCAACCACTGTGCAAAAAGTATTTGAGGCTCCAGTAGGGGTTAAATATTTACCATTGACTTAGAATGGCTTTTGAATGTAAATGGAAAAGATAAAACATCTTAGAGAAATGGGGGTTTGCTTATGTTTAGTAACAAATAAAAAAATGACATCACTGACAGCTCCCGAGCAATCAAATTTACGGAACTCCATCTCAGCTTTAGGAGATGATAAAGACACGGCGGTGGGTTAATTTAACTTATAGCGATAAAGGGAATATTATATTACACCCCCTCCATTGGAAGAATTTGGTAAATCACTATCTCGGCTAAGAAAAATCGTAGATACATGGGGGTAGGCTCCCTTTTCTCATATTGGCATGAGGGACCTTGTATGATGTCATTGACTCCTCCATAGCAACCAAAAAATCTACCTTGGCAACCAATCTATTTTTCTTAAAAAAAAAAGTTTTGTGTGTTTTGTGCACAAACTAACTAGTATAGTACAATACTAGTTAGTTATTGTATTTTGACGTGTATTTTGACATACTGTCGATCCGCACATTTCATTTAAGTCACGCTCATCTGAAAATGTACCGTCAAAACATGACAATTTATACAGGAGATTTGTCCATTACGATTCATTCATGCTTACATTCAGGAATCTCTGCATTTTATGTTTTGAGTGCCGTCACTTCTTCCTGTCCACCTACAGCACCGCTTCCTTACACTGACTCATGAACAGACAGAATATAACATAATTAAAATCTTAACAGTTTGATACAGCCTTTGAACTTCCAGTAGTATCGAAATAAAAAAAACCCAAACAAACCTCAGCAGGTCAACTATAAAAGTCATTGTACATTATTTATTTTGTTTGTTAAACTTAAAGTACAACAAAAAAAAAAATCTACATTTAAAAAAAAAAACAAAAAAAAAACAGGTCCACGTGAGGTTGTTTGACTAATAAATAACACTTTATAGAAAGCTCCAAAATTGAGATCAGTGACCGGTTTGCTGGTATATTCTGTCTGGGAAGAGTTAAATGTGTGGAGCGAATCTGAAGCATTGCATTTGTGACATTTTGTTCAGTAATCAAGAAATGCATGTTTTTACAAATGCACGTTTATTGCTGTTTTAGGAGGGTTTCAAAAGCTTGGGGCGTCTTTAGGATAAGAGTGGGCGGAAAAAAAAGATAAAAGGTTTTAGATGCAATTATTAGGTTTGGGATTTCCAGAATCATTATTCTTTTTAAACCGTCATATAATTAACATTTTTTCGATATTGTTTATTCAATCCTCAATATTGTGTGTAATTTAGATGAACTTTAGATAGCTCCTTTGCATCTCTCGCATATTTTTAAGGTGTTTTTTAAGGTATTTTTGAGGTGTTTTGTAAATGACATTTGAGTGTGATTGGAGCTTTAACTGTGATATTAATAGCTTGAGAAGAAAGAAGAACCTGGCTCGCCATGGAGTCAGTTGGGCTCTGACGTCTGCTCTTCCTGACGTATTGCCACAGAAATCTGGGTCAAATTTCAATCTCTGTGATCTACAGCATGGCTCCAACACCGATGAGGATCTCTGTTCACTTGCTGTGCGTTCTGGTCTCAAAGCTCCTAAAATAACCTGCTCTTCAAAGACAAGAGAGCGATCAACAGCTCCATCCACAAACACTGAGAGGGACAAATATCACATTTAAGATTTCTACTGATAACAATTTTCCAATTGCTTAAAGAAGTGTAATATCGAGATGTTTTTACGAACAGAAACACAAATTCTCAAATGGCGAGTCGTAAAATAAACAAAGGACAAAATCAACCTTGACATCGACAAAGTTTACATTTTATTTACACTCAGTGTGGGAACAGGTTTAACTTGGCCTAAAAATTATATCTTTCTGTTCTCATTTGATTGTATTAAAAAACTGACTTTTTGAGCAAAGTTTCCTCCGGCATACCCCAGGGCTCAGTTCCAAGTCTCCTCTTCTTTCTTATTTACATTTGAAAGGTATGAAAGCCACAGATTTAAAAAAAAAATTATATATATGACATATGTGGGTTTGTTTATTTTAATCATAGTAACTCCCTAGCAACCAAAGTGTTAACCCTAGCAACAAAGCTTTGGTAAACAATAGATATATGAGGGTTTGTTTATATAACTTATGGTGACAAAAGGAAATGATGTAACTGACACCTCCATTGCAACCAGACTGTTTACCATAGCAACCAATTCAGCTTATGAAAATCATGGAGATAAGGGGATTGGTTTATGTTACTCAAAGTAACATTGAGAAAAATGTTATTATTTAATAATAAATAACTTTTTATTGTAATTAATTTTCATTGTGCTGCAAAAATGTAATTCATAAATATAAAATCATATAGAACATTTCGAATATTATCGTATTTCTGTCTGTTCTTCACAGAAAGGCATACGCAGAGTGGTGCTGTACAGTTTGGCAGATGGGGGTCGTGCGTGGAGTTTGGCAGGAGTAGCTTCAGATGGCACAAAACTGGTTGCTGAAGCTCTGCCAAACACTGCAGATCACAGTGCACACAGATTCTCTCTTTCTTGAGCCACACACGCCTGCACCTCCACCAGAGAAGCAGGAACAGGCATCGTAGACTTCGATTGGAATCTATTTAATCTGTAAATATAACCTCCATTGGATTGCATTGACCATTTCAGGGTGTGCTTCTGCCTTCGACAAGTGCGAAATATAATTCATGGATGGAAACACGTCCTTAACTGAGTCTCAAATTTTTTATGCTTGGCTATCTGAGCACTAATTGATTTTAAAAATTCTAAATGATCAAATAGAATAAAATATATTAAGGTCACAAAAAGATTTAATTGTATAAAAGCCCCCATATCAAGTATACTTTCAATACTTGCTCAATATTTGTAGTTTTCTCAGCTCATTCGCAAATAAAATATGCAAATGTTAACGGCTGTACCACATTAAAACTGAAATCAGACCCAGAGCCAGTGCCCCCGACCAATTTTCATAGCGTTTCTGGTAGCTCACCTTTAGCTACTCTAAAACAGTCTTTCAAAACATACAGAAAGAAAGAAGACTCACAATGAGCCATGTTTCATCTCAATGGCCCTTACAGAGAAGGGTGAAGAGTGTTCATTGATGTAAAGGTTATTCATTTATGAACGCTCTTGAGTTAAAAGTACAAAGAACAAGAAAAGAAAGGGATGAAAAGGACTCAAAGCAAGAGCTGAACTGTTGCAGATTTGAAAGGAAAATGGCAGGAATGGACGTTCAAGCAATAGTAATAAGCATAAAACAGAATAACTGTGAATATATGAAAAAAACATTACTTTTTTTTTAGATTTCTGGTTGATGTGATTCAACAATGTGCCATAATATAAGTTGCAGCCAAGGGGTCCCAAAAAAATGACATTTATAGAGTGGAGTGTGCTGTTCTGTAAACACCGGTTTACTCATGTTTCTGACACGCAGTTTCAGAACTTTTATTATGGCACATTATTGGGAACCGACGCAATTTTAAATAGATTTAAAGCGTTTTAATGTAATAATGACCAAAGTGCCATGTTGTGCATTTCATTCTATAGCACAACAGGGATTTTGGTTGTGAAAGACTGGCCAGATTTAAACCCCATTGGCTGTTGTGGGAACAGCTTGAGTGTAGAGATCCATTTTATATGGGAGATACCCCAAGAACATGGAGGGGGGCATTCAGACAAAACAAGAAGACATCTAGAAAGTCTGGTTTAATGTAATTGAGATTCATTGGTATGTTTTTCGTTGTTAAAGTTTGTTGAAAACATTTAGCTTTTTCTTCAAATCCCTTCCCAGCAATCCATTTGCTTTGATTATTTTTCAGACCATTGTAATGGTTTCCCTAAAAAAAAAGTGAACTTTTACAAGCAGAGTATGCAGAGGTCTCTGTCAGAAAACCAGACACACTCCTGACCTTAAATGAGTGTTTCTGAAGAGAACTGCCTATTTTATGTTTTATAGATAGCCTTGCTCTGGCGTACATAGAGCTTTTATAGATGAAGTTGATAAAGTACAGCCGTGGACAAAGTTCATACTGCAATGAACACGATGCACATCATAACCTTACTCTTGTAAATTTTCTTTGTCCCCCAACTCTCTAAGAGTAAACAAGTTCACCGTTATGGAATATACTCAACAATTCTCTAGATGTGGCTCTAGATGCTTGATTAAAAACGTCTAAAGAGTTAAACATATCTTCTACAGTTACATTTATAGATCAAAAGGGCTAGGAATTATTTCATTGCTGCATAATAATCTAGGAAAATGATTATTGATGTCAATAGCAATACATCGTAAATGGATATGGTACCAATTTGAAGCCCAACGCCTACACCACGAGCTAGTTTCTAGTAAATGGTGCAACAATTTGTTCACGTTTAAACAGCTAAATACCAAAGTTATTGATAATTTTTACTAATAAAATGATCTATGGTAACTATGCTACACAGAAGTGGTAAAACTGATCCGAAAGGCTCCTCAGCAGGGCACTCTTCGTCTAGTTTACTGCCACGGTACAACAGATGCCCTCCGTGCCAACCGGAAATAGTAAAGAAGAAGACAACAAGGGAGAATAAATCAAAGAACACATAAAAAAAAAAAAATCATGGATGTTGAGTGGTTTAGACTGATCACAGGGAGCTGTTTGACCAAATTGTTGAGAAAAGAAGGGATTTGTGGTGCACTTTTTTTCTCCTGTTCGAAGTCGCTATGAAAATGTCTTACATCGTCAAAAGAGCCAGCTTTGGTTATTCTCCCTGCAAAAAAAACGGATCCAATATGGCAGCGAGAGACTGCTTTTTGTCAGCACCTCTTGTTCAGTCAGATTTTTTCGATCCAAAACTTCGTTTTGTAGACGCCTTTATTAGCCTATGAAACGCATCCCAAGTGGAGAGCTCGTTAAATACTAGTCTTTTTTGTATATTTACCAAATAAATCTGTCAAATATAGATTCATCAAGCCCTAAAATGTTTGAGCCTTTAGAGGCACATGGTAGTGTTCCTTAAAAGCCAATATTGGTATTCATTGGGATTCAGCTATGGGACAGGAAGCTTTATTATTCTGCTGTTGAAGGGAAAACATTAGCATTAATTTATTTCTGACAAGCCGTCTGAGTTATTTCTCGCTCACCAGTGATGAGTGACGTTTGTGATGCTGCTGTGGTTTCTGAATCGATGTGCCAAGATCTCATTCTTGGCCTCCTACTGAGTCTAGGTAAAGAGCTGTGGTCTATAACTCACAAGTGGCTAACATCAATATTGTTGGTGTTTTGCACAAATCACCACAAGTATATAAAAGACTTCTGATACAATGTTACGACACTTCATTGGGTAACAATTCCAGATTTGAATTAAAAAAAAAAAAAAAAAAAAAAAACATCAATGGACAGGTTAAAATCTCTCAAATATGTTCGATTTATAATTTTTAGGGTGTGCAAAACCTTTATCAGTTCAATGTGTGTTTTTTATTGAAGAATGCAAGCCAGTATCTGTTGAATCTCCATGCATGGGATGAGTCATGTGTGCAACTCTGCTAGCTTCTGAAAGCAGACCTGTGCTTTCTCACATCAACACCAATGTAAACACAGAGCTTGTACAGGAAGTTGAGGGACTCTTTAAAAATCTAGATGTTTGAACAAGTTTGCATAAAAGCCTCAGTGTTTTTAAGGGGTAGTCTACGGAAAATTGCACTTTTGGTGTAAGTTTGGCGTTCGTTTTTATGCCATGCTTTGTCACCACTGACCAAAAGAGGTACAAAAAACATACAAAATTCCAATGTGATCATAACCCAAAAAAACTACTCATTCTTTTCAGTGAATGATCAGAGTAGAGATATCACAATATACAGAATAGGTCCAAAAACTGAGCCTTGTGGGACACCACACAGGAATGAGACAGACTGTAAAAGAAATACAGCACTTGAACCAGATAAATCAGTAATGCATGATTTCAAGCATCAAATATTCAAAGTGAAACATGGTTGTGTATGTACACAGACTATCCAATGTATGAATCACATTTACAAGCTTCAGATATGAAGATGAATCATGCCTGGCCTCAGCGCAGCAGACTCGATTCGGATTGCACGCATAGTTTAACAAAGGCAACAGAAGCTTCGCAGGTTACCATCACACGTCTTAAGATAAGACTAATGGAGTTTTGAGACAAACAGTCAAAATCTGAAGGAGTTTGTTAAAAGTATGACGAGTGAAAAAAGTGGCTATTTGCGAGGTTTTTTTGCCATCTGATTTCCTGTCGATTTTGGAAACACGATCCATAATTCTTATATTTAAGCAGGGCTCTAGAGTGCGACCAATTTGGTCGCATATGCGACCTAATTTCTCAATGGTGCGACTAAAAAAAATCAAAGGTTGCACCGGTGCGACCCGTCGTTCGAGGGGGAAAAAAAACGAAACTCCGTCTACGGCCGGTCCGCCTCCTGCGCGCGGCTCACAACACGCGTATCACCCATTCATGCGGCTCAATACGCGCCTATCGCGGCAAGCGCGCCGCTCAATTCGCGTTTACCGCGCCGCTGAAGCCTCAGACGCCGCAAACGCGTCTTTGCATTGACTTAACATGGAAACCCTCCGCGCTTACCGCGCGAACCGCGTTCGATGTGAACGTACCTTTACAGCGGCAGGCAGCTGCAAACAGATCATCAGACGAGGCCGAGATGATAATTAAGTTTAACGTTGCCTACAATATTGCAAAAGAAGAACTCCCCTTCACTAAATTCAAGTCCGAAATAATTCTTATGAAGAAAAATGGCTTGAACGTAAACCCGACGTACAGCAATGATGTCGCGCGCACCCAATTTATAGGAGTCATCGCAGATACATTGAAAAATAAAAGACGTCTGTGCAAATTGTGAACAGTGCGTACATGGAATTCCTGATCGACGGAGACACATATATCGCCACAAAGGAATGCATCATTGTGTACAGTCGTATCTTGCGGAAAGGAAGACCGATGAATATATTATTGAACACATTGAGGTCGAGCATGCTCATGCCCAAGGTAAGCCATGTCATGTCATGGAGCCTATGTCAATAATATGCCTACCGTCTCGTTACTGCATTAACCATAATATTCTGACACATAAAAATGAAAAAATAAATAAATAGGCTGCATTATAAACTCTTGATCTGGGTAGTAAATGGTATTATCGTTTTTATTTGTATTTGCTGCTCTTAGGGACCAAAATCAGTTTAAAGTTTAAATTTCAGCTCAGTAAAGCACTTTAAACACCTTTTCAGTAAGTTTTAGTTACCTTTCTTGTGGAATTGTGCTTCAAATAAAGAACTTTATATTGACCAGGTTGTTAGTTAATCATTTACAAGTCAATATTGTCTATATGGACAGTGATTTAAAAAAAATAAATAAATAGATAACTAAAAAAAGTGAACTTGTGAAAATGGGGTGTTAAATGTGATGCGGTTGAAAATTTGGGTGCACCTAACTTTTGTGCTGGTGCACCTAAGAAAAAAATTTAGGCGCACCAGTGCAACCAGTGCAAAAAGTTAGTCTAGAGCCCTGGATAGTGATAGTACCATCAGCCCTGATCTGTATATGCTGTTCGCCATGATAGCACAGTAAATTGCAATGCAGTCGTTTTTTTGTCTTGGTATTTGTAAACAAAGCAGTGACGTCAACCTCAAGGAGTGTTGTTAATCACAAAACCCACCTTCAAAACTCGTAAATACATCTCCTGGCGGTATGTATTTGACTTTGGCTGGCTTCAAAAATTTTCCAAAATAACGGGGTATCTGTGGATGGGGCCTCAAAATCACTCTTGAATTTTTCGTTTCTTATTTAACTGACCCAGTTTTTGGAGGATTGAGCAGACAGGCTGAGATATTGATTGGTTCAGTAAAACGATAGAAAGAGAAGCTGATCTTATTGACAACCATCATGAAGGATTTATGTTAACGTTTGCAATTAATAAATAAACAGCACTAATAAACCTTTTAGCTTTAGATTGTTGTAGCTGGTCAGCCTGGTTTAGTAATGGTTGGGTTTCCAATTTCCAGTTTTGCCTTGTTATTCATTCATTTTCCAACCCGCTTATTCCCTTATGGGGTCACGGGGATCTCCAACCGCACAATAGACTCGAGGCAGGGGTACATTCGGGACAGTCTATCGGAGGTCAACATTCACTCACACATTCACACCTAAAGGGAATTTAGATTATTTAATTAACCTAACAGCATGATTTTGGGATTGTGAGGGAAACCAGAGTACCTGGAGGAAACCCACACAAGCACAGGGAGGACATGCAAACTTCTTTTAGGAAGGTCACCGGTGAGTCTCAAACTGACAACCTTCTAACTGGAAGGCCACAGTGCTACCCACAGTGCTACCCACTGTGCCACCGTGCCGCCTCACCTTGTTATTCGAAATCCATTAATGTTAAAATGTATAAAAACAACCCCTCAACAAGAGGGGAAGGTTGAGCTGGCTATTATCAACAATTGGGTTAAAAATGTTTATGCTAAGGCTCAAATACAATCTGCTTTGTTTTAAAAATGTTGGTGGTTAAATATTTTGCCATCAGCTCAAATATTGACAGTCTTTGGTTTTTTAATTTACAACCACGTTATTATGAAAGTTTTGTCATGCTAGCTGGATAATTATTGTTCTTGTATATCATTTTTGATTTTATATTAACATTTCATTCTTGTTTAAATTACCGGTAATTTTCAATTGGGATTGGACTGCCAATAAAACCATATGGTTCCTAGATTTTGATTACTATATTTTCACTCTTTTTAGCAATTGCTTTTAGTATGAATTTAAATAATTGTTCATTTCTAAACATTTATTTATTGAGTTATGCTGCAGTTGTTTAATTTGAAAGTCGTTTAAATTTTATGTCCTTGCATCAAGCTGTGTTTACCCACGCTACAGCTGCAAAAAATCATTACGTTCCACTAATCTCTTCTTGTCTTTATAATGACTGGACCGCAATTAGAACAGACGAGTATTGATCTGCATCTCCTGCCCTGACTAACATTCACCATTGGTTAATGCATGGTGGTGCAGTGGAAAGTTGATAGTCTGTTTCTCCACTGCTTTTGTGGGTTTCCTCCTTGTTACTCTGGTTTTCCCCACAACTCAAACACATGCTACAGTTTAATTGGTTATTCTAAATTCCCTTATGGAGTGAATGGGTCCCTACAATGGACTGGCGACCTATCGGTTTTCGGATGGAGTGTGGTACTTTGGTGTACTTTTGTCGATTTGTTTTGTATGGAGATGATGACCTGTTCTGAAATAATCTTCCACAGGAAGGATGTTTGTGTAAGGAAGATGAGGAGGGAAAGAACCATTGTTGCTATTGTTTGACTGAATTGGAAACTCACCTCTGTTTTCTGCACTTCCTGTCAGAGGACCAGCCCTGAGGGAGCTGACCTGAATCAGTGCTGGTCAAAACATCTGATTGCTTATTCCATGTTCTACTCTACCCGAATAGTCACAAGCATAGCTGCTACTTCATGTGCCAACCTTGCAAAAATCTAGTTACATAAAATGTACAAAGTACTAGTTAACAGTTTGTAATCATGTTGGCATCAAAGTAAACAAAAATAAAATTGACTTCTGAATAGGTAAAACAGCAAACCTTTTTTTCTTCTTCAGACTTTCACCTGAGTCATTCAAGTGTGTTCATATGTATTTCTTAAATTAATCTGATAAAATTTCCACATGGGTCAAGACATCTGCTACATCTCAGGAGGGATCAGATCCAGACCCTTTTTCAGACATTCTCTATAAATCCTAGTGAAGTTGTGCGGAAAAATCCCAGTAGATTCGCAGTTTCTTAAATAGTTAGACCAGCTTGTCTAGCACCAACAACCATGCCACATTCAAAGACACATAAATCTTTTTTTCTTCCCCTTTTTGATGCTTGGTTTTAACTGAAGCAGTTCATCTTCACCATCTCTACATTCCCAGATGCACTGAGTTGATGCTATGTGATTAGCTGAGCAGAAAGTTGGGTTAACAAGCAGACAGGTGTACCTAATAAAGTGGCCAGTGAGTGTATATAGATGAAAATTAAGCATAGTTTTACTCATTTTGCTGTCATGAACCTGTATTTAATAGCAAAGAGAACCACATTTGGTTTTTACATAACTTTAAAGATGAGCACTTTTCTTTTTTGTCCATTTATTTCAAATCACGGATTCATTTCATCCACATATGCTCATTTCACGGCTCATTTTCTTGATTGGTGACGGTACACTTAATAATGTGATTTTGCTGTCACTCCAGTGTTAAATGTCCTGACGTCCAGCATAGCTTCAAACGGGCACGGTAAAGTCATCAAGCACTCTCCCGGCCTTCTGCCAAGGAATGGTGTGGGGGATGGAGAGAACCTCCAAAGTGGAAAACCATTCACATTCTGCCTTCCATTTACCTCTTTGTTAGTTTTAAATATGCAGTCTTGATTTTAGTGGACCTTTTGTGTTGTGCTTGACATGAGCAAACATGTGCTGGATGGCGATATCAATCTGTACTGCGATGCAAAGTGGAAAACTTAGATCACAGACTCAGTTGGCATTTAACTTTTAAAGAAGGGTTCTAGTTAAACAAGAGTGCACACTTTGGATTTCCTCCCTTATGCTACCCATTGGAAGATGGGAGACAGGAAGGAGCTTCCAGAGCTAATTATGGATTGCTTGTTGGAGAAGTGGATGTTTTTCATTAGCTTGTCTTTTGAAGATGTCTGATTTATACAAGGATGAGGCTCAGCTTAAATGTGATGGTGGAAGTAACGTTTGATAAATGACTATTACTTTGGCAAAGGGTGTCTGTGAATTAGTGTTGTACTTATCTGTATGAAAACGGCTTTGTTCGCTCACGTGTAATTTCACAGAAAAGGCGTACTTTTGAGAAACCACCATTTATTTATTAAAATGTGACACAAATGTACAAATATTGTGGAAATATCAATATGTTATATAATTGCTGAACCAGGCAGTTCTTTCATAATGTGAACATTTTACTGCAGTAAAAAAATAAACAATTTACATGCAAAATTAAAATTTATTTTGATTATTTTTTTCTGTGCCATTTTATTTCATAAAAGAATGGTATTATCAAACAGAATTACAGAATCATAGGCATTCCAATATAATCTCAATTGTATATTACTTTATTTGAAAATTGTGCCGCTTTGACCACTTCACATTCAAAAGAATTCAGTTAGTTTCAATGGTCAAGGTTTAGTTCCAATGTTGTTTGAAGATGTTATGTACTGCTTTTTTCATGAACCGCTAAGTGCTATTCATTCAGGTCTAGGTTGCAAACATTGTAGTTATAAAGTAGGGCTGGTGGATTTCATGTAAAATCTAAATCTACATTAATTACAGATTTGAGCTCGATTATTTTTTTGAACAATTATTTTATTATACAGTGGTACCCTGAGATACGAATGCTTCAAGTTATGAAATGTTCGAGATACGAAAGGTCTTGCTGGAAATTTTTTTCTTCGAGATACAAAGAAAAATTTCAGATACGAACAATAACAAAGATTTCTGCTCTATTATTTGTTTGTCTCACAACAAGTGGACGCTTCCGCGTCCTAGCGCTCCTTTCTCCCTTTGAAGAAACCCTGTGACCCTCTCAGAAGCCTTCTCTGCATCCCTTCTCACACGCTTGCCATTCTTTATGCTTGTGCTTGAAACCATGTTGGTGTCGTTAATTCGTGAAATATCTTGAGAAAGTTAACTTTCATACGTAGTGCTGTAATGTCTCCCGCCACCTGTTCCACCTTCTCATACATCGCTTCACTCTCAAGGTAAGGTTTCACATTTGTGTAGATATTACGTATTTTGCGTGTGTTTTATTATCATTTATTATATTAACAATGTGTAGATTTAAGGATTGAAGAAACGTTACTTGATTTTTCTCTGGTTTTCACCCTGGGACGGATTAGTTTCGTATCTCGGGGTACCACTGTAATTATTATTTTTGCTCTCATAGTTCACTGAGAAGTTTCGTACAGTAAAAAGCTCACATATTACAAATGAGAGATTTTAGAATGAAGGGTACATAACTTGAATATTAAAATAATTTAAGGAAACACATACTATCCACGATCAATGACTATTTATTGAACTTCAATAAATAAACAACTGAAATTAAGGCATTTGTTGCTTAAAAAAACATTCACAGAGCGAGGTCACATTACTCCACACGCGATAGATAGGGTTTTAAAAGGGAAAGTAGTCAAAATAATGGACCTGAAAAAATGTTCTTCTGAATGGCACTTACGAATACTGTCCGATTATTCGTTCAACCCTAGAAAATATGTTTTGCTGTAGAAAGCATATTGGAGGCTTATGAAAAACCATTCAACCATAAGGAAACAGTAGTGGATCTTGACACATTTCAAGCATTTTGAAGCCTCATTGTTCACATCAGTTTCCCTCAACACATTGTTGTTAGTTCCTGTAATTAGGTTATTTTTTAGAAACTTAGTAATTCAGTGTGTTATAATTTTCAAAATAGTAATTGGATTATAGTTCAGGCAACTTTACATTACCACTGCTTTACAGTGTTCTAGAAAGAAAGCATATATTTTTCATTTAAGCTGTAAATAAAGAGGTTACTTTTCCAGTGCCAGTCTTAGGCAGATGGTTGCCTTTCAGTGGTACACACCATTTAAAAGAGAACTACTCTGACTGGATGCAATCCTAACAAAATGAAACAGCATTAGTTTGGTACCTGGAAATACCATCATTATTTTGAGTAGAATTGGAAAAAGTCCACCTGGCAGGGCATATAGGGAAAGAGAGCACTGCTTCACCTTCTTGTGTCTAGTCTGCTGCCAGTTCATATGCAGTTCTGGCAAAAAACAGAAGCTAGATTTCTCCCATCAAACACCGACTGTTAGTAAAGACTGTTAAAAAAATAAAATAAAAATGTTGAAAAAACATACTCCTACATACATACTACCAATATCAACAGTGGTTTCACTCCCCTTTCCCCACATCATTGAGAAAATACTCACACTCAACAATTTACATCGATTTTATATAAATACATTTTGAGGGGATGGAGTAATGCCCAATTTTATATTTATGCATCACGTTTACGCATGGCATAGACACTGGGGCCTGACGTTCACCTCTAAAAAATTGGGTTTTGGGAATGTCATACATATCTAAGCGTCTCTGCCATTATCACAACAAATACTGGCCAAATTACTGAGGGATTGATTGAAGAAGTACAGATATATAACCATCTGTATGTCCATTCTTTCTTCTGAGTGCAAAGATTGTCAGATGGCCGCTAAATTATAGGATCTACAACAGCAAATCAAAACAAAAGGGAAGAAATCAACACAATTGAAGTCTACGCAAATTCCTTCACCATGCAAATTAGCTCTAAAGAGGATGTTAACAGTTTATATACTGTAACTAGTAATACATTCGTTCATTCATTCATGCACTCATTGTCCAACCCGTTTATTCCCGCTTTGGGGTCACAGGGGTCTGCGAGAGGCAGGGGTACACCCTAATCATCATGAAAGAGCAAATCGTTTTACCTTCTTTTGATGAAAAAAAAAATCTCTTTTAAGGTTTTGAGTTCTGAAACTTTCAGCAGTTTTATTGGTCTATCAGCTCGAAAGTTCAAGCAGAGTTCAATTCTTTTGAACCTTTGCGCTACAGTGATGTTCCGGGCACATACAAATCATTGTGTAAACCATTTGTTTTCATTTTGTTCAGTTGATCCTTGAGCCGTTTTTGCCTCCTTTTGCTTAGTACGCACACCCTGTGTAGATGCAAATGCAGGTATTAGATGGGGGCAATTCATAAAAGTGGAAAAACACAGAATTGGTCATAATACTAATTGATCAAGATCTGAAATTCAAATTGTTATTTACTATTTCTTCAAACAGCTTTCTCAAATTTTAAAGATGTGAGTAGAGGTGGACAAAATACACAAACCAAGTGTTTGAGTTAAACTAGAGATACACTAGGTAAAATATTACTCCAGTCGAAGTAAAAGTGCTAACTTTACAATATCACTTGAGTTGAAGTACAAAACTATTTGCCTTAAATGTACTTAAGTACACAAAGTACTATGATTTATTATGGATATAATATACAGTTATTATTTTTCTCAAGGCTCTTTGATAAAACAATATGTGAAACGTCTTTGACACTTTTTTAAATGATTATGAGCTCAAACCCTTGAATCTAATTTTTCTTTAGAACCAAATGAAACATGAACATGATTTCAGAGGAGGCCTTTTCAATTTAAGGTTTATTTTAACATAGTTGCAAGTTTAAGTTTAATAATAAAATGTCTAATGTAGTTTCTAAACTACTAAACACAGATTCACAAGTTTTCTTTTACTATATTGTACCTGAATGTCTCTGTGAAAATATAAACTAGTAATATCAGATTACAGTAACAGAAACTAGTTTTTGGGAGTTTCTTCCATCATTTATTATCTCAAAAAACCCTGTTGTTGAACTGACACGAACTGCATTTGAGCTAAGTAGATACCACCAAGCAGCAACCAAACAATTCAAACAGAGCGTGCTGTACCCTGATTGGTGGCTCACTCAATTAATTGTTTCATCCACTCAGAAAATGAAAAGTAAAAAGTAAGATATTTGACTTTGAAATGTAGTGAAGTTAAAGTTAAAAAGTCTGTAAAGTACAGATACTTGAAAAAGCTACCTAAGTACAGTAACAAATTACATTTACTGTATATTAATATGATGACTGTTACTAGGGCCTTCCTGATTAAATGCAGTGGTATTTGTGCTCATATTTGCATTGTGCCAACAGATCAGCCGTGCAACATCAGCATGTCAAAGCCTCACGTGCACTGTCTATTTAACACTATTTTCTAAACCATTTTTCACTTCCTTCACCCAGATGAACCCATATTTGTGAGACTGCACCCATGTCTCACACGGCAACAAACCAGAGACCTGTTGGAATGTGCAACATGAGTCAGGATCACAGTCTGTGGAGAGTACTAGTGTCTTTTCTTCCCTTCTCCTTTCTTTCCAGATCTGCTGTGCTTCTTGATTAACAATAAGATCATTGTGTAGACCTGCAGGACCAAAGCGGCCTCTGTTCCCGTATTGTTCTTTTCTTCTCTGCCAGCTCACACCTACTTTTTGCGCAGCCCCCGAAATGATGTTTGTCAGTCAGGAAGAAATATGATGCATCGGTTTGTGGTGTTTTCTTTCCCGTTCCCAGTTGTAACCAGGATTTTAATAATTGCAAACACATGGTTGACCACATGTGTTGTTTTGTGCTTTCAGTTAATTCACATATGACAAAATTCCATAAGCTAAACAAAAGGTACTTCTTATATAATAACCATAATCTGGATTGTATATCCTCATGACTTGGGTGGCTATGGCTTTCAATACAATTAAAATATACAGACTGACACATGAATATCATGTTACGAAATGCAGTAAGCTATAAAAAGCCTTTTCAAAACGTACATTCATATCCTCAAATTTAAAGTTAACAAATACAGACTAAAGGACAGTAGGCTCTGTAAATAAACCAAGCCTAAATGAAAAACAATTGAAACTGAGGGATTGTGAAGCCCCTTGGGTCAGGAGAGGAAACAGACTTCTTCTTTGTGCTAAAGCCTGCTTTGTTTCCTGTCTCTGTTAGCCTACTCTTGATCACAATTACTGACCGCTATATGGCTTTCTGGCTCATATCCTTACTTGACATAAAGCAAGATACTGCCTCGATCCACCTTGCTTTATTCGCACAAAATGTGCATTGTGACATTATTTTCTTCCAATTAGAGTCATATTTCTCAAGTTAAAACTCTACGAGTTGTGTTTGTTTTGATCAGTTTCTATGAGGTCTTGTTATTTTAAAAGGGGGACAATTTTTATACTTTTTATTTTTTATCCATCTTTACTGGCATATTCATTGTAGTTGCAAACACAGAAATTGACTAGCCTCTACCTTATTTTGCAAAAACAAGGAAGTATTTGTAATTTGTTACATTTAAAAGCTATGGATTTGTAAGACACTTTTATCCTAAGTGACTTACATTTCAAGACATGAGCACATTTGATCGTTTTTTGCTTTGCCTTGGAAACCCATGATCTTGGCATTGCTAGAAAAATGCTCTTTTGACATAGACACAAGAAAGCTAAATGTTCTTATTGACCTTTTTTGGTTAATTCATTTATTAATGAAAAACATACAGTAAAAGAACCACTGTGCTTCATTCTGCTAGCACACATTTTTATTTCACTACTAGGATTACAGTGACAACTGATTTTGGTTAGTAGTGAACTTGGAGGATAAAATTAAAATATAGAACCAAATAATATCAATATCAGCAGGGCCTGGATATGGCTGGGAATTCAAGAATTCTTTGTTGCCTTGAACTATGCTGCAAGAATATGGTTTGCTTGTCTAACTGTGGGTCACACGTGCTAATGTTTTTTTAATGAAGCAATTCATCATTGCTCTGTTTTTTTTTTCTCTTAAAATGCGGCCTTTCTTTGTTCACACATCTAAAACATAGCCAGGTCTGCACTGATCTCTCTGTTGGGGAGAGAGATGAGTCAAGCTTACACTTCATCTGTTTTCTGATCTGCTTCTACAAATAGCTCGGAGCATTTTTCGGTGTACATGCAAATAAAAGTGCTTCTTACTGTTTTTGCACAATGCAAGCAGGTTCCTTCATTGTTCAGCTTTCCTTTGATCTTAAATGTAAGCTCTGATAATGTATCTTACATTCTACCCTAGAAGTGGACAACTCAAAGTAAGTTATTTTTTTAGCAACAGCTCAATAAATTGGTCCATTGTTACGAGTAAATTTATTTTGATTTGGACTGTGGTTTGAATAGAGCTGCAATTGTAATTTTTGTCACATTAAAATAAAAAAAAAAAAGAAATCTATCAGATCATGCACTATTTGTTATTTAATTTTTATACTGAACCATATATGCAAATATCCAATCAACTAACTGCTCCTTTGTGTAAATGTCCAAACAGCGAGCGCTAAACTTTATGGAGGCCAATGGAGGAAATGTCAGCCATCAACTTTTTTTAAACCTGTAGTCTAAACACATTTCAGCGCTGTTGAGTAACACGACAAAGATGAGAAAAAGAATGGTAAACAAAAATGTCACTGTCTGCAAGCAATGCTTGTCAGATGTAAGTATGCAAAAGGAAATATATAAAACAAGAGTGCTAATCTGCAGCGTCTTCAGATAACCGTTACTGGTTTCAGGACCCCTAGGTACTAGGAATGCAAAGGTACACAAAGCTCACGGTTCGGCATGTACCGCGGTTTTTAGCCACGATTTTTGGTTCGGTTCTTATGGCTTAGCAAAATGTAATTTTTTTATACATTTTTTGTTGTCTGATAGGGATGAGCGATACCACATTTTTTGGATTCAATACGATACCGATATCAATACTATAAAAAAATCTGAGATAAATAATATTCTATGGACGAACCACAACCAAATATTAAAATTGAACAACTTTAATGAACTTCATGTTTGCTGCTCTCATGAGCTGAATGAGAGCAGCAAACAATGTATAATATGATTTAAACAGTATTTTTAATATAACTGACATCTTTAATGTGCACTGTATTAAAAAATGTATATGTTATAAATTATGAGAAAAATTAAAGAAAGTATAATAATCATTTGCACATACAACATATTTCCTCTGGTAAGGGAGGATTACCCAAGAAGGAGGCAGTCAGTCCTAATACTGTAAATTAGATTAAATAAATGGTAATGTTACATGGGAGTAAACTTTAGAGGCAAGATTTACACTGTTGATATTCCACCTAAAAAAATGAAAAAATGAAAGTGTCTAAAAGAGGGAGAGTTTTGTTGACGCCAAGCGTGTGCTCCTCCATAAAGTTGTAATTGACAACGCTAGCTAGCTAGACGGAGTTGGGTTTCCCGCACTCTGATTGGATGGATGAGTCCATGCAGCTGCGCCAGAGGGGGTGTTTAGCAACACAAATCTAGGTAGCGATAGAACAATATAGTACACTTTCTTCTGTTTTTATGTTTTGAATATTGTATTAATAAGTATAGATACTTTAGTCATTAGATGACGGGTGAGTATCGATGTATCGATACCACAGTATTGATCCGCCCCTCACTTCTGTCTGAAGACTGCGCAGAAGAGCACTGCTGGCACATGAAGACAGTTTTGTTTACTGTTATTGTTCTATCTTTTCTCATTCTTCTGCAAAGCCAGCAAAAAAGCGAACGCTGAGTATTGTGGCATCCCTACTAGGTACTGTAACTTTTGCCTGCTTTAAATCCCTCTCTTGCTGAGCCAATCCGCTTGTTTCTTGGGCACAATTGTTTATTTTATTGTTTAAAGTTAACATTCAAATGCCCATTATTTAACTGTTCATGGGATCCATACAAAGAATGATTTGAAAAGTACAATTTGCTTAGCCATCAGAACCGAACCTAAAACCATGGTTATAAAACACGGCACGTACAGAGCCATGATCTTTGTGTACAGTTGCATTCCTAGTGTTCTGTGTCTGACTGGGTAAAACCGAACCAAATCCATATTACTGACAACACTGTCTTTTTTCTGAACAAAATCGTCCTTGCTTGCTGCCAACTGCGAGACGGAAAGCTAAACAAACGAGAAATTGCGGGAATCGAGAGGAGCTTCTGCAAATGTTTATAAATAAAACTGATTTTCGTTCAAACAAACTGATCCAGTACTTTCCAGTTAATCACCAAATTGATTTATTGCCCAGCCCATATATTTCTATAAATAAATATTATTTAAGGTGTAGTTTAATATGCTACTTTTTAGATGACTGCTTTATACTTAGTCCATGTGGTAATGTTGATAATTACGTAACATCAACATATATTAGTATTGGAAATGGGCTGAATTTGCTTTTTGATAGTGTGTTGTAATATAATTATTATACCTAGCTAAAGAATGTTGTTGTTGTATATTCTATTACTGCTCTACCATATGTTAGGGATGTGTAATAGTCACTTGTTATGGAAGAAATATTGAGAATCGAACGCCCTTGTCATTAAAAGCACAGGTACTGAATGGCAGCAAAGGAAAATACAAACACATTAGATTTAGTCGTCTGTCTGCTCACATACTGAATATACACATAGTTTAAAAGTGTTTTGTATTATCTACAAACCCTTGATGAGCAACCCCTGGAGGTTCCTGTTTGCTGGGGACAGGCGGATCTCAGCCCACCATGGGCTTTCAAGGCTCTGGCTTTGTTTTACTGAAACCAGATGTCAGCGCACCCTCCACATGACTCTATAATGAGAGCCAAACCTGAGTCTTTCATTCCTTTTCTTCATGTGCAGTCTGTTTTGCACAACATTTGCCTTACATAATAATTTAGGGCCTTATTTTAAAGCATGGAGGAAGCTGTGCTTCTTTGAAGTCTTCACACAGCCCCACTATGTGTGTGCTAGTACTTGTTTGTGCTAAGTATGTCTATCCAGGTCATACTTTGAGCACATGTCTCTTTCTGTTAATGCACTCCCACAGATCATTATTGAATTTAGATAAATCAAACAACATTCTTCTTGAAATGCAAGAGCTATCGTGTGTTGCAACTTTTGAGACCTGCTCCTCTGTTGCAGAAAGTTTGCATGTTGTATCTTCTAGACATGTATACAGTTACAGGTAAATAGAGGGTTATCCAGCTACATGTTTAGACTTGTCCTCATGCAAATAGCAGGGAAATATCATACAGGAAATGCTACTGTTCAAGTGTGCAAAACGTTTGTTTAATGTGATCTCAGGAAAGTGGTTTTCAACTGTGACTGTTACTCATTATAAAAGACATGGAACGGAACTGATATCAGGAACTGGCTCTAAACTTTGCAGAGTGCAATTTGTAAATGTGATCATAAGATCTTACGGTATGACTTACTAAACAGCTCCCTGTGATCAACAACAGTATGAACCGTTCAACATCCCTGAGTTTTTCTATGTATTCTTTGAAATCTCCTCCGTCGTTATCTTCTTCTTGCTGTTTTTCTTTCCTGTTTCCTGTTTGGCCCGGTTAGCGTCTTTTGGAGCACAAATGCCATCTTCAGGCAACGAGCACCATTGTATCTATATTTCCTTGACGCAGACGAAAAGCACCCTGCTGACAAGCAATGAGGAGATTCGTGTGACTGGTGTGTAGAGAGAGGCCTTTAAGGTGCGCTCTCGTGCTCTCTCTGGCTCGTTCAGAACACTGTTTAAGCATCTACTGTTTGTGAAAACAGAGAAAGAGATATAGTGAGAAATGAGCATTTGGGTTAATATCTGACCTGCGTTTCAGCAGTAAGGTACTTGCAGTATTGTGAAATCTTAAGGATATTTTTAATGAAACTCAGTAAAGGTAAATGAATAAAAAAGCAGAGTTTTAAGCCACAATATGTATTTAAACTGAGCATTAGATGCAATACTTTTTATTTTTATGTTTACTTAATTATTAATTTACTATTTATCTTGTTCAGGTAAGTAGTTGTTGAATGTGTTTGAGAAGTGTAGGAATAATTCATCTTTTTTATGGTAATAATTACAAGTAAATTTAAACATGCAGTTAGTTAATAGTGATGCGTCTTGTAAGCATTACGGAACGATGCCAGCCAGCCATGTATTCACTGCATTAATGCGGTTTTACAGACACCCTGCACTTTGCTCAGAAGGGGTTGGGTTTGAAGCATTGTGGTGGATGGAAAAGTAGTACAGAATGAAAATATGAGCTGATTTAAATACTCTGTTTTTGATAAATATTGGGATGCAGTGCTAGTCTAGAGAGGTCCAACTTTTTATTCTAAATTCAGAAAAAGGCACAAAATACATAAAATGGCCCTTTAAAAAAGTAGCTATTGCGTATCGTATTCCCTTTCAAACAGTGAAATGTATTTGAGGTGGTCTGGTAATGTTGGTCGCTGTCTTTCTGTGTGAATTCATGGAGATGATCGAGAAGGGGTTTTCATTTACTGTGAGCTTAGACTGAGATTCTTCATTCACCATGCTGTCATCATTTAACACAATATTATAATGTGAATATTTCTGCATCTAAAAACAATCTAAAGTCTTCCAAAAACCCTCATGTAAAACGATTCTTGATTATTGTTAGAAATTTTGTCACCCTTTGTATTTTTGGTTATGTAAATGTTTCTTTTGCTTTTAAAACATTCTTTACACTTGCTGTCAATCATAAACTCATAAGCTCATGCGCTTATGTTAATGCCATTCTGCAATAGTTCAAGGCACCCAAAATCAGCCAAATGTTACCCATGCCTATCCACAGATGTAAACATGTGCTCCATCTGCCCCGTTTCCCTCACTATCCATGAGTTTCTTTTACCCCATCTCTTTACAAAGGCCCCATTGGAGTAGGAGGTAATCATTCTTGACACCATGGGGGCCCTGCTATCCGACCCTACATAGGAATGCAGAAGTGGCAAAAATTCCTTCATAGTGTAATATGAATTTGTCACCTTATAACTGTAAGGGATTTCTCAAGAGCTCAATAGACGATTTATGTTGGCCTCAAGCGTAGTGACTCCTTCAGTGTTAAAGAACCATAGAAAGAAACACAGGTCCTTTTGTTGACTGAATGGATTAAATGTCCAAAAGATTAAGATTCTTGATTTTAACAGAATTTCATTGCTGCATAGCTCTGAGCATTTTATAATCATTATATTTTCAAGATAAAACATGGGTTTACAGAACAAAACTTACAGTTCAATTCAGTTTAATTTCTCTTGCATATATATGGACATGGTTTTATAAACGATAGCTTAATAGTTTTATAACTATTAGTTAACTAAAAACTATTATTACATTTTGTGGTTTACCTTAAAAGAAGGGGTACATAGCCCTACTTTCATCTAGCCGTACCCTTTCGTCTCACGTGAATTTACAAAATGGAGAGTTAGGACCAAGAGGTATGAACTCAAAAATGGAACTCAGCCTAAATATCTATTGCCAAATTGCTCATTAACCCATGTTTGTACAATCAACGTCTAAATTAATTTGTTACATCCCAAAAAACAGAAGTTGACACCTACTGACATGGTCATTTTTGCCAGTTTCTGTAGCCACTGACCTGAGATCGTTTACCGTCATTTGTTTGGTAGAACATATGATCCCAGATCAAAGGGAACTACACAGTGTCACAGTATTGACTCTGGTAGGCTGCTTGTGCTTGCTCCAACTTGGTTGGACCAAAATTTCCAGACCCTTACATTGCCAACCAATCATAATAACAGTTTAATTAAAATTCAAGTTGGTGGGCGGGGCGTGAAGGCTGTACTTCTTGGACTGAGGTATTTTAACCTCTTAAGCCCTGAGGCCTATTTTCCAAAAATCCTATACTTTTACTTTTTAAGGCATTTCTCAGCTTTTACAAGGCCTAAACTGCAAATCTTGGTATCAAAATGAAGATAGGTTCTTGGGGAGTGGTGTGGATGAGTTAATTTTACAGTCAAGAACACTGGGTAAGAGTAATTGATGTTGGAATGGTTTTTTAATATGAGGCGTTGTTGTATCTGAATGTAATTTTAAAAGAACCTTTTTCGAGACTGTTTAAAAATCTGTAAACTGGTTAATTATTCCCCTGTCCCACATCACAGCTAAGGAAGCCCAAAAGCCGTAAGAAGCCACGTTAAGAGCATGACAGTCCAGGTGGCAATATAATCTTAAATGCAATTCCTGTTTGCGAATCAAAAGCTTTACAGTTTTTTTTCCTTTCATTCAAGACATGTTTAAAACTAATTTTTTACCGGAAATTATCACTATAACTGGAGTTTTTAAAAGTTTACAGACAAACTGTGGTTTAAAGGTACTTGAGTTTGTGTAGATGGGGTCTGATATGATTTCTCAAAAAGAAATAACCTCATCATGACCAAATGATTTACAGCATTGAGGTTGAAAGACTTTATTTAGCTGCTTTATGTGGTAAAAACATTTTAATTCTCTGAATCAGTACCAGACAGCAGGGGTGAACTGCTGACTAGCTCTAAACAGTTGTAGTGTTTGAGTTCAGTGACATCAAAAGGCTTCCTGGCTGGATGAAAATACTGCCTCCTTTAATGTTCCTCAGATAAAAGCAACATTTAAAGATGGTCCAGAAAAGGAATGCATGCTGGGATTGCTGTGTTCTTCCGCCCCAGCCAGTCTTTTACTCTTTGTCTGTTGAAGCAGAGATTACTCTGTCAGGAAATAGCTCAAAGTTACAAATGATCAATAGTTTATACTAGTATCTTATGATCAAGCATGAATGGAGTGCTAAAATCCCTTTAGCACTGTTTTCTTGCAATATATGAAACCTTTTATATCCTATCAGTAATTCACCATTATGTCAGGTAACATAGGCAACTTTCTCACTTTGTTCTGTTCTTAGCACTGGTACTTTTTACATTTTCATTTATGCTTTCAGAGTTATCCTTACAGATATGGAGAAACAAAATGTCAGTAATTCATAGAAGAGGTGTTACATCTATTTACAGAACTACTGGGTTTTGTTTTTCATTTAACTGCTCTTTTTTAAGTTTAGAGAACTTGTGTTTATTATTGAAATTATTCAATCAGCTGCAAACATTAAATTAGAATGTTCTGGTGACCTTTCTAAAGGGATGCAGCTTTGGCTATGGCTTCAGAGGATCCTCTGGAGGCTGCAACAACCGTTGGAAAACGGGGATTGTCTAGCCTCATTCTGACCACTTTTATAAACATTTTATAGACTCTTCTGTCTTCTCCTTGAAACAAGATGACATGTACCAAAGCTTAGCATACATCACATCACATTCAGGTGGTTACGTGTTAGCGTTATTAACTATACAACATGGTGTTTTAAAATGGTACTATCACTATCAGCATTTAAAGAATGAATCCCTTGAACTTATGTCCCTAAAAAACCCGTAACATACATTTCAATACAAATTCAAATACTATTTTATGGTGATTCTGTTGAAAAAAAAAATTAATAAACGCAAAGCATCTCAGGATATCTGAGGCCACGAAAGATTGTAGCTATGCTCCCTCTGTACTCAGGGGTAAAAGGATGCATTTGACTAAAATAGCAGCCAATCGCAGCAAGTTGTTTTTCTTGGTCTGGACCAAACTAAACAAACTTGAGGTGTCAACGCACCCTTTATACACTCAAATGTTGTCCATAGACTATAAATGTGTTTTTTTCTGGTGTCTAATTGATTATACATTTTTTAGTCATGTCTTGGGTGCACATTTCATTGAGAGGTTAATCAAATGATCGTGTAGGATCAGAGGGAAATGTTTTCAATAGGATGTTACACATAGTATATTGTTAAAGTGTTTTTTGTTGTTGTTCTGATTTTAGACCGTCAGACATTTGGTATATGAAGCAGAATTTTTTACAGGAGGGTTCCTCCCTCCTTTAGCAGTGTGATAAGTTCATAAATAATGAATGAAGGGAACACACAGTAAGCAGGAGAATCTTCCACATACATCCTTTCGCTATTTCTCCTCTCACTCGAAACCGCAACGCAGCATTTTATCAGGTGAGCCCTTACCCTTGGGTTCAATAATAAACTGAGGTGTCTGATCTTGAGAGCATTGGGGATCTACAAAGATAGGTGTGTGAGGAGAGCATTGTAGTTGGAAGATGGAAAGGTTAGCTTAGTCTTTGTTTGCATTGGCTGCTGCTGCCCTGTTCAAGGGCTTGTTGATAGCATGACCCTTCTACTGCAGGGATATCCTTCATACAGCACAATCTTATTTATCCAGCTCAGAAGAGTCAAGATCCCTCAACCTGTTAGTTCCTCAAGCAACAACACAAAAGAAAAGGGTGTGGCTGGAAACAGATTGTCCTCATACAGCATCATTCAGTGGAAAACATTGTGTTTTTTACTACCTTGGCTCGCAGTCTGGATAAATGTGCAGCACATCAATGGAAATGCTTCTCTTTAGAGTCCAAACCTCATGCTGTGTCCACTTTGCATTGTTTAATGATGAATGTTGGGGGGGATTTTGGCATCCTGTCACTGACCTCTGCTCTTGGCGGCCGTGAGCCTTTCAGCACCGTTCCCATGACAACTTGAGACATCCAACCACAGTGGCTGGAAACCATCTATTTCATGTACTTGTAGCAATACTTGCATTACTATTGGAAAGGAGCTCAATCACCAACTGTCTTCGAGCAAAGTGTGGGTCACTATGAAATGCTTGGTCAATGCTTATTTGAAATGGACTGCACAGTGAATGAAATGCAGCAATTTTCTTCCTCCCCCACCTACTCCACAAGCTACACCTCATTTGGGAATCTGACTTCATTTCTTTGGAATGGACTTGTGTGTTTTTGTGTAGAAAAATAGAAGAAGAAACAACCCATTTATTCTGCAAAATAGACAAACTGACATTTCTTTTAAGGTGATGATTTAAATGCTATTACTTCACACTGTCATTGTGAAGTAAGGGATTTCTTTCTAGTAGTTTTGTCTATGTGATTTAAAGTATTTTAGTCTGAAGAGGACAAACCTTTGAAAACTTTTTGCACATAGAGCTGTTTGTCTTCTTCAACAATGTTTTTTGTGAAATAACCAAAGTTTTAAAAATCCTTTAAATGAAGTATTTTTAAAATTTTATCACAGAGAATAAAAATGTGTACAA
Organism: Danionella cerebrum; assembly: GCA_007224835.1. Lineage (NCBI taxonomy): Eukaryota > Metazoa > Chordata > Actinopteri > Cypriniformes > Danionidae > Danionella > Danionella cerebrum. The sequence continues at coordinate 1,082,298 of SRMA01025243.1, forward strand.
TTTTTACTACAAAAGGGTATGTCAGATGCAGTTTTCACTTAATTCTTTGGTGTATTTTTGAAAAGTCTGTTACAAACTAAGGTTGTATTCAACAATGCTATTGCTGTAGTGTGATGTAGCAGGGTCTAAAACAAGCCTACTCCGACTTTATTTGGAAGTCATTGGACAGACAAAGGTGAGCCGTGTCACATGAGCTAAACCAGGCCGAGTGCATAAGATGAATGCGTAGTATTCTGCAAACTATAATATTGATATATGCACAGATAAGATCAATAATGTTCTACAGACTCTCTGGAGGTAGGAAATTTCTCTATGAAGGGATGTTCATTTTGGCAAAAAGGAGAGATATGGGATCAAAATAAACATGTTAAATGTCCATGCCTAAAATAATGTTTTTAAATAATGTGATTAATGGTCAAGAGTCCAGAATATTGTGAGTCTATATTACATACAATAGACACAGCAAATTCCAACAATAAAAATCTTTATAAGCAGATTCCAGTGGGGGCAAAAGTGGCTCCGACATCACAAGACAGATCTGGGGCTGGCTCTAATAAACAAATTAAGCCCTTTTGAAATTGAATGGTGCCTTTATGGTTCTATCAGTTTTCCTAGGTGAAAATATCAAGCTCTTTTAGGTTTCTCAGTTCATAACCTCTTAAAAAATTGATAAAATAAGTGAGAGGCAGGCACAATGACTACACCAAGAAAACACTGAAACACCTAACACGTGATATCCAAAAGACCTTCACGCACATAGAAGGTTCTCGGATACAGGGTATCCATCCATCCATCAGTCCGTTTGTAAATACATCCATCCATCCATTTTCTTTACCTGCTTTACATACCTGGTTATGGGGTACCAGTCCTGTTGGGCGAAATTCACGGTATTCTTTGGACATGTTACCAGTCCTTTATCATTGCCAGATGGATTCTGTCATGTTGTTGAGTATAATAATTATTCTCACCACAGGCTCATATTGCAGTTTTCTCTCTGCAGCACACATCTCGTCCAACTCCTGATTAAACCCAGGGGGAAGATTAATTTATCTCAAATAGCTCTGTGTACTTCAACTATAGTCGGCAGCTTTCATATTTCCTGATGTTTCTTTGACTGATTCTTGGTAGAAAAATGTATTTAAGATCTTTTTAAGGTGTTTTTGCAAGATGAAACTTATCATGTCTTTTAGGCTTCATTTGTTTTCAAGCACCTTTACTCAGATTATGTTACCGTACAGTTCATTGAAGACGCAGGAAGAGGCGGTGTGATTTCTGGAACAAAATGTCCCGATCACCCCTGCATTGCAGCCCTCTGTTCTTGGGGCTGCAGAAACTGCACCAGAGATTTTCCTGCAGGAAAGACAAAAAGACAAAAAGAAACCAGTTATTGCTGCAGATGTTAAAAGTTCACAGAGCGTTGCAGAAAATGCAATGCAAGCCATAAAACAGCATGCCTTTCATGCATCATTAAAAACTGGTCAAAATGTACTTTTGATGTCTTGGTTGTTTCTGTGAACTGCCAACAAATAAATGTGATACACAGATTAGGGTTCAGAATATAGTCAATTGTTTTTTATGGACAAATTAATTTTTCATTATCCTTCTTGAAGTGCATTTTTGAGGACAGTGACAGTGTTGTTGTAGGACAAGGCCTTGCTCACAGTCTTATTTGTAATATATTCCAAAGCAGGTATATTGGTTTGAGGCCAGTCAAGCACTTCCAGTCAACTCACTCTTCCGTGGACTTTGCTTTGTGCAACAGCACACAGTCATGTTAGGAAATTTGAAACAAATGCCACAATGTTGGATTTGTCAAAAATCTTGTTGTTTACTGAAGGATTCAATAGGGGTGTAACGATATATTGCAGTACGAAATTTCGCGATACAAAAATGTTACGAAATGTATTGTAGAGTGGTGGCGAAACGTTTACGAAATGACACCAGTCTGATCCTATTGGTTCAGCTGCCGACGTGACCTACGCTGCAGCAACGTCACATGCGCGCTTTCGTCTCAGTTGCAGAAATCGCTTGAACTAAAGGCAAATAGGCAGCATGAGTTCGGATAAAATACAAATTGAAGATGCCCAGTCTTCATTTAAATTTGAAGTCTGGCAGCATTTTGGCTTTCCTGTCGCGCAACAGAATGACGGTAAAAAGTTTACAGATAAAACACAAACGGTTTGTAAACATTGTAATACAAAGCTGCCATACACAGCATCAAACACTTCGAATATGATGTTCCATTTAAAACGGCATCACAACAAACTTTTGCAAACCCCCGCAGCAAAAAGAGTAAAAGAAGGTCAAACGTCAATACAACGCAGTTTTGCAGCAACATGGTCTCAGTCGAGTGCAAAAGCTCAAGAAAGACAGACATATTTAGTTGTTTATTTGAATACAGAAGGTTTTTTATTAAACCTTAAAATGTGATCTTGTGTGTACAACAAAAAGAAAGCTATTAAAATTTGTTAATGTTTTTGAAACAAATCAGTTTTTCAGATTTTTGTTTCATTTATAATAATTGCTTAAAATATTGTGATACATATTGTATCGTGAACACAGTATCATGATGTGTATCGTATCGTGACCTGGGCATATCGTTACACCCCTAGGATTCAAGGTTCCTTTCTCTAAAACTAGGGTTCAAAGAATCAGGAAGTGATAAACTTGTTTTCTTGGATTCGTTTGGAAGGAAACGGTGCTTCATTCGCAAATATTTTATGCAATATTTTAGTTTTGCACATGAATCTAATTGTCATCTTTGGATGGAAACGCGGACTACTGATGGTCTGAAACATAGAATGGCATTCCCATTGTTACCAGAATGTTGTTTTGGCTGATGTTTGGTTTACGCATGAGATTAATAGCTGTGGTGTATTTTTTTGGAATCACACACAAAAAATGGATTTCACCCAAGAAAATCTGAATTGAGCAATAATACCTTGGGTCTCAACTAGAATTAGTCTTGAAAACATAAACGTATATATTAGAATATAATACACAGTTCCTTCATACACTACTTTCTCAGCCATTTGATGAACTAAATTATGTGCTTATTTAAAAAAAAAAACTAAACTTTCACAATCCCACCAAATGAGTAGCTCTGTGACGATAGCATATAGACTGGGATCCACTCTTGGAAAAGAGAGAGAGCATGAAATAAAGAGCTGAATCAGAATGAGTCCTTCCAATAGCTGCAATCTCTTAATCAGCTGTAGCTTCTTCTCTGGTGCCCTTCAATCTGCCTGGCATAACTCATCGCAGCCGCCCGCAGCGTGTGAGAGTGATTTAGCCGTTCAACTGGGAAACAGCAAATGTGTTTCTGTAATGATTCAGAGAGTGGCAGTTTTTTCAGTGAAATACAGCAGTCAATAAAAGCAAGGTGATGGAGGATGGTGCATCTGTATTCGCTATTTGTTATTGCTATATACATAACCAATGTAATTGTCCTTGTATGTTGTATAGTTAAAAACATAGATGAATTTTACGTTATGTACCATATGCGCCAAGGTGATGATTTTTCTTGCAGATGCACAGAGGAAGTAGGTCAGTAAAGTCTGAATTAGAGCAAGGGAGGGAGGGTTATAACACCTCAGCAGAAAAAAATAACACTCCGGTATGCTCTATAACACCTCTGCAAACACAACACCTGCTCAAATCCTCACACTGAAAAGCATAATCAACAAAGCCTTAGGGGATCTTTGTTTAATGAAAAGCACATTCAATAAACAAATATGGAATTAATTAATTTCTTAAATTGTATTATTGTATTCTTACTAGGGCTGGGCGGTATGAACAAAATTTTATTTCACGGTATGAGAAATGTTATTTCACGGTAACGATATCTTTCACGATATAGTTTTTTATATAGGTAGTTATTCCAGAAAATGTACAAAAGGGCTTTATATAATAAATAAGCTTGAATATTTAAGAAAAGAAAAGGACTTGATCTTATTTGATTATTTTGTATTTTATTTTTAACCTTATAACCTTATAAACATAGTAAACAAAATATTACTTTATATGAACAATTCCACTGTATGTCACTTTTCACAGCTTGATGTGGACAAACCTTATTATTATGAACTTTTCTTAATCTCAAGTAACATCTCACAGATATAATAAAATATATCTCAAGTAAATAACAGAAAAAGAAAACTTAAATATGAAAATATAAATATGTAAACACTTTAAGGAAATATCAAACTGTTTTTTCCTTCAAAAATACAAAATATAAACAATTACAATTCTTGTATAAATATTGAAAGTGATCACTTCTTGATCTTTCACTCCTTTCAAAATATGAAGCAAATGTAAAATATTTTGGCAGAAAAAAATATCAATTCAAATAAATAAACATTGAAAAATAAAACAAACATAACACTTCTCAGAACAATTACAAATTGTGTGCAAGGAATACAAGCTGGTCTACTATCTCTTTTACAAGTGACATACATTTAAATATGTATAAAATACTTATCTCGGCTGCAAATGTCATTGAGATTAATACACATTTAAGGTTTTATTTCAGATTAGAACCTTTACATTTCAAGGTAAGAATAAAACTAAAATGATACCCACTTATGAGGAATTTTGTGTTTTTTAAACGGAAATTATTGATTTTTGAAAAGAAAATAATGAATTGTAAGGCATAATTTAATCAATGTTAACATATGATTTCTTACATTAGGTATTATTAAAAATTCATTAATGTTAAAATTTCATTAATGTAAATTATCAATAACAAAGATTAATAAATGCTGTTGAAGTGTAGTTCATTATTTGTTCATGTGTTAACTAATCTAGCTAACTGTTAGCACATGCAATCTTACTGAAAACTGATGCTAAATTAAAGACAGTGATGATAACTATTATTATGATCATTATTTGATTTTTTTTTTTAGACACTTACCGATTGCTAAATGAAGACGGTGGCCAAAACACTGTAACCTCGTCCAGTCATTTAGTTGCAGCGCTCTGATGTTTGTGGCATTATCTGTCGTGACACAGACTTGATGTTCCTCTCGCAATCCCCATGACTGAAGCGCTTCCTTTAGACTTCACGCTATCATCTCTCCAGTGTGATCTTCTGGAAAGTAGGATGTCTGTAGACACCTACTGTACAGTGACCAGTCTTTGATGAAGTGGACTGTCAGGCTCATATACGGCTGCGTAGTGCGGCTCGTCCAAAAATCTGTTGTCGTGGCAAAGTATTCAACATTACTGAGCTCCTGTTCAATTCTCAGTCGACATTCGCTGTATGTTTTTGGCAACGCAACTTTGCTAAAGTGCTTGCGGCTCGCATTACATAGCGCGGATCAAGGGTTTTGATTAGGTCTCAAAAACCCTTCTTTTCCACAGTGTAAACTGGTGCCATGTCTTTGCAAATATGCATCGTAATTGCATGGGTTATTTCTTTCCATCGTTTTGAGCTTTTTTCATACGGCACAGCTTTGGTAAAAGACTCAGCCAAAGTGGTTTGAACCTGAGGTGATTTTTTTCTTTTTGGCTGACGGGCCGCTTGCTTGCATCTTTTGGCTTTCACCATATTGTTGTGGGTGTTTCATTTTAAGGTGGTGAAACAGATTGCTTGTGCTACCGCTGCTAGTGGGTACATTAGCATGACACAGTTTGCAAATCACGTTTTTCTGCTCGTTGTCAGATTTTGCAAACCCGAACCAAGTCCACACAACAGATGTTGCACCTCTTTTAATGACGAGTTCCTCCTCCTCCTCAAAGCCCTCCGTTAGTTTCTCCTTTTCCATGTTTTCACAACCTCCCTGCGTATCCTTCAGTCTTGCATTCAGCGGTTTGACTGGTCTCAGTCTCATGCGTGCTGCGCGTATGTTGGCCATGCCCACTTATTTACATTTCGCGGTATACACGTTTATTTACATGTTTATTTTAATCATGAGTTCTTTGATATTCAACATTTCGGTTTGCAAAGGAGGGCATCGCTCCTCAAATCTTTCAAAATATTTTCAACAAATTATCTGAAACCTTATAACAATGGAAAAAAAATTCTTGAGAACCTTATTGATACTAATTTTGTTTGTGTTTTATTGGTATTTACATGAGTTACCACTAACAAAACATAATTGTCATAATTGTCAAGGTCATTTAAACAACCTTCGTTAAAAATTTTACTTTTTTATTTCTATGTGGCACACATTCATTCATTCATTTATTCATTCATTTGCTCGTTCATCTTTAAACACATTGATTCCATTTTGGGGCCACAGGGAACTCCAGCTATCAGGCGGGGGTACACCCTAGGCAGGTCACCAGTCTATTGCAGCACAGACCATCAGATTTGTGTTATTTGTCAACCACCCATATAGCCAAACTCTGCTACGAAGGTGAGGTTTAGAGAGACAGATACTTGATATGGCAAAATTCTTCCCAAAGTCTTCCCAAATTTCCCAAAATTTGCCACAAGCCATATCTCTGACATAGTAACAAGGCCAAGCAACCTAATTGTGCAAAAAAACATAGAAATTGGATCGAGTTGGTAAGTTGGTAAGTGCATGTACAGTAATTACATGAGATCAAAGTGTTATTGAAGAAGATAAAGTTTTAAAAACGAATATTCTATTGTAATCTTAACATTTTTTGGGATCAGTCAAATGAGCATTGATTTTTTTGATGAAGACAAAGTGCAAAATTCTCTTGGTTTTGAGTGGATGGCATGATGTAGGTAAGCCTAATTTCTCTGGAATTTCCTCGCTGGACTTTCATTATTCAAAAGCAAATGTGTTGCCTCAGCTTTTGGCAAGTCCGAAGCTCTTAATTTCCTGATTAGGGAATCGAAGGGCAGTTTCTGAAAAGGCTCCATATGTTCCTAGCAGTTTAGGCACTTCAGACAAGCTACTCCACTCCAGGGCTGGCCGTCAGCACAATGCAGGTCTGTGTGTGAGTGAGAGCAGGAAACGGGTTTGAAGTTTTACAGGAGTAATAATATCGGTCTTGTCGAAATGGAGGAAATGCTGCTCCTTACTGAAAGAGTTATTTTTGACCAGGCCAACACTTGACAATGTTTGCTATTATAACCATTAGCTGGGTTGGTTAGCTATACGGCTTCATCTGCTTAACATTTGATTTGTGCTTTTGGCATATCTGTGAATGTTTTTGTAGCATGCCGTTTCAAAACATTGGGCCTCAGCCAAATCTTTTAGTATGTTTTACACTATTCCTGCCCCAGGTCAAGGCATGTTTTTTACACTGTAGGAACAGGTTTACCATTGCCCTGGAGTTATGAAACAACATTTACATTTAAACATTTATATGACCAACTATACCACTTGGCATTTTTGAGGGGGCCTGCACTTACCGGTATTACTCCAGTCACTCCAGTCACTCGGTTTGTTTTCAGTGTCTGTTTTACCAAGAAGGACTTGGAATACCAGAGGGTACACCAACTGCTTCACCAAGCTGCAGGGTAAATTCAATGTTGATTGCAAATTCTGCCATATTTCAATGGAGGCTTTATGGGTGATAAGATTGGCACTCGTTGCATTCGATTTCAGCTTTTGGCCGGATTGTCCTCATAAACTTGCCCAGACATATCACCATTTCTGCACAGGTGACTACAACACACAATTTCCCTGTTCAGACCCTGGAAAAAGGATCTCTGCCAGCTACAATGGGATTTGTTGTGCCTTTTAAGTTTATTAAGTGACCACGTTGTACTTTTCTCTCAAGGTCTCTACTGTCAGTAGGGCTTTGGATGAGTGATGCTCTATTATCATTTATACTTATTTGTTTTAATCAAACAAACTAACAAAAAAGGGTTAACTATTCTCCAGTCTAGCTCTAGCAATGAAAACAATTGTTATAACTGTGGTTTTGTAGTCATATGATTTGTGCTATTTTCATTTTCCCAGTTTAATGGTGTGGGTTGATGGGAAATCAAACTGCTCAGATTGAGATCAAATTACACCACCTGGGTTATGACACCAGAAATGACTGTTTTATTGACCTGTAGCTATCAGGTGTCCATGCTCACTGCTTTATTAACAACAAGTCAGTGTGAGGTTTTATTGATCCTATGGAGAGTGGGTAGTCTGTGATCAGATTGTGGGTCATAGATATACTGAGGCTGTTGCATATTTCCATGTTCATATTAATCCCATGTAATTTGATATTTTAACATATAATCAGATGTTTAAATGTCATTTTTACTCTGGTGGGCATCTAAGACGCTTCTTCTACATCATTAAGTTTATGCTTCAGTTTGTAATGCTGCTTTTCTATGTCGTTTAAAAAAAAAACACATGCTTTGAGCTGATATTGTTGTTGGTGCCTAGGTGGTTTATTGTGAGCTTGTGCTTGATATTGTTCAAGGGAAATATCCCGAAACAAGTCTGAAGTGATACCCTTGCTTCCTCGTTATGTTTAGGTTAGCCTGGGGTATTTTCTTATAAAGATGCTATTTGATGCTACTCGGTGTATAGTCAGGTGTTTGTTTTACTGTCTCTCACGCTGAGGTCTAGAATGACCTCACATAATGCAGCTTGTTATCCGTTTCCTTATAGAGAACACTTTGAATTTTTCTTACTCGTCACGTGGTCTGTTTTTCTTCCCAATGCGGATCTGAAATATTGACTTAAAGCTTTAAAATTAAATCAATTATGACTACAAAAATAATTGTCACTACCAAACCTCAATTCATAATACATTTTTATTAGGGATGTCAAGACTTGGTTTCAGACTTGATCGTATTTGGACGTCACCTCCCGATGAAGACTCGGATATATATGTATATAAACCATAGGTCACTAACAGGCGGACCGCGGCCTGGATCCGGACCCAGACACTGTCGCATACTGACCCGGTGCAGCAGACCAATCCAAATATTTTGATTCAAGATTTAGTGGAGCACCATATTTTTTCAGCATGGCTATTGTGATCTTTATGGTAGTTATTTTGCAGGCATTGACCGATTGAATGCGAGTTTTGAATGCTACCCCATGTGACTTTTCTTAGCCAATCGTCTATGGAAACAGGTGGTAAATCTTGTGGCTCAGAAGTACCTGCAGATGAGAGAAAGTTTGAGGTTGCAAAGTAATTACCGTATTTTTCGGCTCATAAGACGCACCGGCACATAAGACGCACCCAATTTTAAAAGAGGAAGATCTAGAAAAAAAAGATTCTGAACCAAATACTTTTGTAAAATATTTTATGTCAACTGTGTAAAAACTAACAGCCAAACATGCAACATGAACAGACAGTAAACAGTAAAAGTAACAAAAAAAAGGCTGTAATGTTTTTCTTTGCCCCCACTCATCACTCTAAAGTCCACCATTCGTTATCACCATCACTGTTCCAGTGCAACATTGCCCCCACATTAGTAATACCATAATAGCCAGTAACATTGTCACTACATTACTAATAATAGCCAGTAACATTGTCACTACTATACTAATAATAGCTAGTAACATTGTCACTACATTACTAATAATAGCTAGTAACATTGTCACTACATTACTAATAGCCAGTAACATTGTCACTACATTACTAATAATAGCTAGTAACATTGTCACTATTACTAATAATAGCTAGTAACATTGTCACCACATTACTAATAATAGCTAGTAACATTGTCACCACATTACTAATAATAGCCAGTAACATTGTCACTACATTACTAATAATAGCCAGTAACATTGTCACTACATTACTAATAATAGCCAGTAACATTGTCACTACATTACTAATAATAGCCAGTAACATTGTCACTACATTACTAATAATATCTAGTAAGATTGCCCCCACATTAGTAATAATACAGTGGTTCTCAAACTTTTTTTAGTCGAGCCCCCCTGTAATCAAACACTCCCTAATTGCAGAACATGTTACTTACGTTTGTTATCTCGTATGTACATGTGTGAGATGTACCGTTGAGAGATGATTTGAGTTTGAGTTTATTAAAGAAGAGTTTCAGTCATTGAGATCGTTTTGTTTACCTCGCGAGCGCGAGCGCGCGCGCGCGCACGCCCGCGAGAGAGAGAGAGAGAGAGAGAGAGATAGAGAGCGAGCGCTGGAAACAAGCGTATGCTTTTTGTTCTAATATAAATCCTTTTGATTTTTGTCAGCTTATGAAACCCAAATAACTCCATTAATAAAGGATCAAACTGTCCAAGATTGTGAAACTGTCCAAGTAAATGCTTAGTGGAAATAAAACCCTCACAGACTGAAGACGATGCTTATCGATCATCATCTTATCAAAAAGAAAAAAAAACATAGCAGACAAACTATGAGCTGTGCCCATTTCACATCTTGAAATGTATTTTAGCGTGAGAAAACGGGTTTGTAGCGTGAGAGATCACTCAAATGCGAGAGTCAGCTGATCTCTGTAGTTTCGCTCGTGACGTAAGTATGGATGCGGATGCCAAAGGCATTGTGGGAAATGTAGTTTTTCCCCCCGTTTTCGTTACGTCCGCGCAATGGCAGAGATGGGCGATGACGTCAGCGCGCAGCGCTTGGTAAACAAATATGGCCGCGGCTTCGGCCTAGCTCCGGAGCTCTTACACCTCTCATACGGCCGTTACCGGACTTCGCGGCGGTTTGCATTCGCTCCATACGCCGCACCAACTTTTCCCCCCCC